>MASP02000050.1:243079-413448 GCA_001693025.2 Colletotrichum lindemuthianum | reverse complement strand
ATATATCTTAATTCTAGTAGCTAGATATCTATCTATATTTAAAATTAACTTATAGAAGAAATACTAAAGATATCTTACGTAAGTATATTCATTAAATACCTCTATTATAAAATTTACTAGATTTCTATTATAAAGGAATCTATAGTATTCTAAGTTTCGAAATTCTCTTATATCCCTCTTCTTCTTTTCTATATCTTTCTACCTTCTTTTCTGTCTTTCTTTATTTAACTAGTAGATAGTTTTTCTTTCTAAAATCAAACTTTACCTATATAATACTAATAAACGGAATTAGTAAATAGTAAAAATAGAGTCTTCTATTTTCCTCCTTCCCCTCTTTTAATTTATATCTCTTTATAATTTCCTTATAGTTAGGAAATAATAAGTAACATATTTAAGTTAGTAGAATTTCTTAGAAGATCTTTTAAAAACCTTAATATAATAAGTAATATAACCTCTTTAGAGGTAAGGATACTAATAAAACTGAAGCTTCTTTTTAATAGTAAGCTTTTTAGTAAATAAAAAACCTTTAACTCTATTATAGAGTGTAATTCTAACTAAATTAATAACTAAATAGTATTAATTATAGTAATATATATATATAATTACCTTTTTAGTAGAGATCTCCCGAATTCTTTTAGAGATAACTTTAAGGAGTAGCTAGAAGAAATATAAGTTACTATAGATAAATAAATACCTTAGTATTTATAGAATACTCTCTTTATCTATAATATTAAGGTTAATATAAAAAGTAAATACATCTACTCAATTTTTATAAACTTAATAAAGTAAAATAAGTTTATTTTATAAGCTAAAGAAGAAATTTAAGAAATAGTTATAAAGTTATAGACTTTTTAGATACTTATTAATAACTAACTAGATTTCTTTAATAATATTATTTTTACCTAGTGGATATATTTTATAATTTAGAAGTAATAATAAAAAGTAACTTATTAAAACCTTATAAAACTTAATATTTACCTAGCTACCTTAAGAAACTAGTTTTAAGAAGTATTTTAATAAGTAGAGAGATTTATAGTCAATTTACTATTATTAGTAATAAATATAATTTCTTAGTAATAAGGATAACTTAAATAATAAAACTTTTAAGATTAATAAAAATAATAATCTCCTTATAACTTAAACTTATAGTGTGAATTTCCTACTTTACTTTCTACAGTATCTCCCCTATATATTAACTTTAGGAATAATTACTAAGAGACTAAACCTCTCTCTATAAATATACTAATAGCTAAAAATATAACTAATTTAATAAAGATATATAATTCTAAGATAGAATATAAAGAAACTTTCTATAATATTTTTAAATTAAAGGTTTATATTTTTAGAGATTATTATCTGAAGTTAGATATATCTAATTATATATAAACTGGACTTTTCTTAATTATACTGAAGGATTATACTTTTAAATACTATTATAACTACCTTAGTAATTTCCTTAATTCTATAATATTTTATAATATAGCTTATTATATTAAAAAATATTTTAAGAGTAATAAAAGTTAATAAGTTTATTTTATTAACTAGCATAAAATAATATTCAGGAGTGTTATTACTAATAACTAAAATAAAATAAGAAAGGAGGTATTTGAGATTCTTTCTACTAAGCTGATATATATTTAGAGAATCTTCCCTCTTAAATAGTATACTATTTTCAGTTTCTAAAACTACCTCTTAAGTATATACTGAAAAATATTAGAATATTAACTAGCTTTCTTTAGCTTTATAGTAATATACTAGAGAGTTTATAACTAATTAAAATCTGTAGTTAGTATTACTATAAGTTTCTCTCCTATAATATCTTAATATATACTTAAAGATATTAATACTTCTGAGAGATCCTTATTAATTAGCGTAAATTAATACTAAACTAACTAAATATATAACTTACCTTAAAGCTCTTACTAAGAATATAGATATAGCTATTAAAGATACTTCTGAATATTATTTAGATAACAATATTACTCAACTTCTACTATTCTATATAGCTAATTTAATAAAAAATATTATATTTATAGTAAATCTAGTTACTAGTTAATAAGATATTCTCTTAAGGGGGGAAGAGATTTTTATAATTAATATAAATCTAACTTCTATATAGTAAATATATTAATATCTACTTATTATTATTTTCTTACTTAGTATAAAGAAGTAGAAAGTTTAAATAATAACCTTAGAGGTATTTATAAGATTACTATTAAAAGTAATATAGTAGTATATTATCTTTAAGATTACTAACTTAAATATTAATCTAAAAAGTAACTTTTTAAATAACTTTATAATTTCTTACTTTAAAGAATAATTTATATCTCTAGATAGTTAAAAAATTATAAAGATCCTCTAGAATTAAGTAGTAACTTATATTCTAATAAAAGAAATAATATAACTAAGCAGATTATTACTTTAGTATCTATATTTATTCTTAAAAAATACTATTTAAATATAGTTTTCTAAGGAATTTTATTTAACTTAGATACTACTAATTACCTTATAGCTAGCTACTTTTAGTTTAATATTCTGAAATAAATTATTCTTTTTTCTATTTTCTTAAAAACCTTTAGAAGGAACTTAATCTCTACTTATTTTAGAGGAGGTAAACTTATAAAGATAATAAATATAATTAATATATTTATATTATTTAGTATAATAATATTCTATATAGTTTCTTATAAGATTCTATTTCTACTATATCGTACTAATATAGATTACTTAGATATTATTTTTAATAATATTAATAATTAGTTATATTAAAATAAGAAGGTTATCTTAGTTATATATAAATAATGATATTTATAGATATTATTAGATAAAGAGGAGATATTTACTTCCTTTTATTTAATAGAGATTAAGATCTGGAGAGTTTATTATTACTTTAGATATCTATTTATTATATATTTTTAAGAAATTCTTTATAAAACTAGATATTTACTTAATTAAGAAACTTTTATAACTCTCAAAACATACTACTACTAATACTTAATATATAATATTACCTCCTCTTAATTTAAACTTACCTTTTATAATAATATTAACTTTAATTTTAAAGTTATTACTAATATCCTTTATCTTAAGGATAATTACTCTATTCTCTTTATTATTAATATAGCTATAGTTTTTAATATTACTTAATTCTTACTTAATATTTAAGTAAGATTAATATAGGAAGCTTTTAAAATATACTAAATTAATATTAACTTACGTTTATCTAATTTTATCTTTATTAATACTAAAATAAACTTCTAATCTAAAGACTTTTATTCAGAAGCTAAAATAATAAGCTTAATTATCAGAATTATACCTATTAAAGTTTATAATAGTATTAGTAAGGTAGAATATTATTATATTTTTCTCTATTATATATACAAGATTCACTATTAAGAATATCTATTATTATTATAAGAATATTATCTCTAGGCTACTTATAAGTTAAAAAATAATATTACTAACCTAAATAATCTTATATCTACACTCCTTATCTTTAAAGCTTACCTCTAACTTACTGAGAATTCTACTTTATCCCCAGAGATAATCTTATAAATATAAGTAATCTAAAAAGTAACTAAAGCTATCCACTAAAAATATATAAAAAGAATTATTAATACTATTATAGCTACTTATAATAATCTTAATACTTCTTAAGTTATAAATTTCCCACTATAATATTTTATCTATATATAGTAAGAAAAGAAAGAATAGTAAGGCTTATTCCGCCTACTTACTACCTATAGTAAAATATATATTATTAACCTTCCTTATAGTTCTTAAAAGTGTTACTTAACTACTATAAAAGTATACTATAAAAATAATAATAATTCTCCTTAACTATATATTCTAGTAGAAATATAGAAATACTTCTACTATAAGTATAATAATAATACTACTAATAAGACTAAAGTTTCTTTGTAAGAAACCTTACTTACTTTAAGTTTATTTCCTATTATTCTTAAATTTCTGAATATTCTAGAGATACTAGAAGATAATAATATTCTCCCTCCTTATATTAAAAGTAATATATTACTACCTTCTAATAAAAGTAAATATACTAAATATTAGAAAATTATAAGATAATTTCTTAAATTCTTAAAAACTATATTTAACTAGGAAAGTCTTTCTTAATAAGAAAGTAATTAAGAAAACTAATTTATAACTTTCCTTATAGCTAAGGAAGAAGCTAATTTAACCCTCTCTTAATCTTTCTACTAAAAAGGAATAATTACTACTTTTAGCTTTCTCTTTAATAAGTTAATAAAAAAGGAAGTAGGAAGTATTATTAATAATAATATAGTTAAGATTATTTGATATAATTCTATTCTTTATAAAGACTATATTTTTTTTTAAATCTTAGGTTATTAATAAAATTAAGAATAAGAATAGTGACTAAATATATCAAAAGTTAAAGCTTATAATTTAAGGTTTTGGAGATAATAGAAAGCTTATAATTTTTATTTAGTTTTCTGTAATTCAGAGAAGTAGCTAAAGATTAGTTATAATTATTATCTCTATATTAATAAAAGATAAAAGCTTCCTCCTTTAGCTAAGAGATATTATTTAGGTTTATATTTAGGCTAAAATTAAACTTATAAGATATATTATGACTAAGTTACCTATTTATCTTAAAGATTAATATTTTCTAGAATCTATAATAATAATTTTTAAACTATTTTATAGTTTAGCTGAGATTAGTACTTACTAATAAGTAATATACTTAAAGTATTATAAAGAATAGTTATATATAGAAATATCTATCTATAATTCTTACTTCCTTATCTTTTAACTTAACATTAAGATATTTAGTATAATTAGTATATAAACTAACAATACTCTCAGTCTTTCTGATACTATTTTTACTTAATAAGAGGATAAAGAATGAGTAAAAATCTTACTTATAGTAAAACCTAAGATCTTCCTTATAAAAGTAACGTTACTAATATTTAATAGTAGTATATTCTCTCTCTAAGGTAAAAACCTTCTTCTTCAATAAAAGAACTAAAGCTATAAGCTTCCTATTATTAATATTTTTATAAACTCTAAGATACTTAAAAAGATCTATATTAAATAATATATATATAGAGTATATATTACTTTAATTTATCAACCTAAAATATTTTTTAATTTCTAATATATAGTATAATAATAGTAATCTTCTGGTAATAATATCACTACTTTTAATAAATATATTAAATAGTAAATAAAATATTTAGATTAAAAGTTAATCTTTATTCCTCTTAATTTCTCTAAAGTATATTTCTATACTTTTATGGATAACTTCTTTACTAATAATATTAACTTATTATTTTAACTGGAATTTATAATAATTTTAGGCTAAAAGATAGTTATTAGTAAAAGTAAGTTTATAACTTAAAGTAACTTAGTTTATTACTTTTTAACTAAAAGTAAAACATTAACTAAAAATATATTTATTTTAGAGATCTATATTATAGTTACTAATATAGATTTCATATATATTATTATTAAACTTTTGTAAAAGATTATAGTTTATTATAATTTTCCTTCTATCTTTATTATTATCTATACTAATTCATACTTATTATATAAGTACCTTATAAAGCTTAATGTCATAAAAGAGAAGAATCTTATAATTAGTAATATAGCCTTAAGGTAATTATATAAATATTAAGAACTTTATAAGGTATAGTAGATTAATAGTAAGAATAACCTTACTGATATCTTTACTAAAAAGTCTCTAAATTATACTTTAGAGAGATTTATCAATATAAATAATATAATAGTTTATATAGAGCGATAAGTTACTTATTTAGAATAAAAAGAGGAAATTTAGGAGATTATTTAGTTGAAAGATATAGGTTATTTAATTAATTTTATCTTATATATAGAGATATAGTATATTATAGTTTAAAGGTAAAAAAGAAGTTTATTAATATTAGTAATATAATAGCTATAAAGCTATTAGAATCTTATAATATACTAATTATATAGTATAATCTAGTAGTAGAAACTAACTACTAGTAATAACTAGCTACTAGTTATTACTAGCCACTAGGTAATTAGTAACTAATTACCTAGAGTATCTAGATCTAGCCTATATATAGCCTATAGGCTACGCACTACGAATATTAACACCTTTAACCCTATTAGTATACTATACGTAATAATACGTACAACGTGCCTTCCTCTAGTGAAACTAATAAAAGCTTTCTCCTACAGCCTCTATATACTACTTTCGGAGACTTCCTGAGGGTAATATCTATATAATAAAAGCTTTCTCCTATAGCCTCTATATGTTACTCTTAGAAGCTTCCTAAGGTATATATAATAAGAGTTTTCTCCTACAGTCTCTATATATTACTTTCAGAGGCTTCCTGAAGGTTATATAATAAATACCTCCTTATATAGTCTCTAGTAACTTTAGAAACTGCCAGAAAGCTATATAATATTACTAACCTCTTAAGGTAATATTATAAATCTATATCCTCTTATATTACTTTTAGTAATAACTTTAGAGACTGCTAGAGGGTATATAATCTTACTATCCTTTTAAGGTAAAACTTATAGTA
Source organism: Colletotrichum lindemuthianum (assembly GCA_001693025.2). Lineage (NCBI taxonomy): Eukaryota > Fungi > Ascomycota > Sordariomycetes > Glomerellales > Glomerellaceae > Colletotrichum > Colletotrichum lindemuthianum. The sequence goes on along the minus strand of MASP02000050.1, from coordinate 406,894 downwards.
ATATTACTTCTACTCTTAAAGTAGCGTAGCCTATAGCCTTTATATAGTCTCTAATAATAACCTTAAATACTACTAGAGGATTATATAATATTACTTACCTCTTCAGGTAATATTATAGATTTACACTTTCTTATAGTTTCTAATAATAACTTTAGAGACTACTAAAATGCTATATAGTAATATTACTAACTACTCTAGGTGGTGTAGCTTATAGCCTTTATATAGTTTCTAGTAGAAACTGTAAGAGAATATATAATATTGCTACCCTCCTAAGGTAATATTATAGACCTTCCTAAATACTTTTATAGCTTTAGCTTCACAGCTTTATAGCCCTATAGCTTTATAGCTTTATAGCTTTATATTACCTCTAGCTGCCATAAGGAATATTGACTATATAGAAATTGAAAATAGCCTCTTTTACTAAAGGTAAACCTCTTAAATAAGGCTCTATACTTCCTTGATCTCTAACGTTCACTTAAAGAGATTCTAGTAATTATTATAACTATTATAATTATATAGAGGGGTGGATAGGTAACGTTTTTAGAGATAAAAGGAGGTTATCCAAAAAGAGGATATTTAGTATATAGATATTCAGGTATTTTGTATATAGACCTTAATGTTGCTATAGTATAAACAAAAGGTTGCTAGTATTAGTTTAACTAGTATAGCTAACTGGCTACCTTATAGGCTATACCTTATAGCCTACTATATTATAGCTACGTTAGGTAGATAGTTAGGCTATATAGCTTGTATAAGCTATACTTATAGCCTCTAGATTTACATGCGTGGCCCTATAGGCTATGCACCACAAATATTAACACCTTTAACCCTATCGGCATACTATACGTAACAATACGTACAACATACCTTCCCCTAGTGAAACTAACAACTTTATTATATTAAGATAGCTACTTAGAAAAGATAACTTTATCTTTCTTAAATATAAGTTACTTTCTAATTACTTAATAGTTTATTTAAAAGCCTTTAGTATAACCTGAAAGTTACCTTATATTTTACTATTATAACTTTAATTCTTAATATTTCCACTAAATAATAAATCTGATAGTATTTAAACTTAATATCTTTATATAGGCTATCTAAGCTTTAAGTATTCTAAATATATAGTTTTAATATTTAGAAAGTAAGAATTATAAACTTATGGTAATTAAACTAGTTTTGCTATATGGAAACCCATTCTTAATAAGTTATTTCTAAATAGCTATTTCAGTTATATTTAATTTAATAATTTTATAGAATCTCCTGAAATATATTTAGCTTTTCTAGAATATATATAGGTAGTTGCTAGATACTTATAGTTAAGAATAAATTTTCAAACTTACTTTGAATCTTTACTTTTATAGATAAAATCTATAATTTAGTTTTGTAAGTAATTATAATATTTAAAATATACATTAAGTATTAGGGAGACTTCTTAATTTATAATAATTTCCAGAATATTAAGTAAGTTATAATAATAGATTATGAAGAAATAGATCATTAAATCTCGATAGAAAAGTAAGATATTGATTTTAAGTTATCTTTCTTATATATAAAGAAACTAGTTAAAATAAGTAGGTATATAAAGAAAGAACTTATTATCTAAAATATTAAGATATAAAAAGCTACAGAATTCTTTTCTAAATTATAAGTGAAAGTAATTTAAATAGTAGTAATATTATATCACATATTTCCAAATACTTAAGATAATTAGAAGTTACTATATAAACCTTATGAAATCTAATTTAAATAGTATTTTTATTTGTAGGTTCCAGAATATACTTTAAATATATATTACTATTTATATTCTCATTAGAAATAAATTTATATTTTTAGATATTAAATATATTAACTTAAGAAATACTATAAAGAAGAAGTTTTAAAAGGATTATTTAAGGTTAAGTTAAGGAGATATATTAGATATCTAGTAGAATATATTTTAAATATCTATAATCTTTATAAACTCCATATTTCCTATTTTTATAAATATATTGTTATTTGAAATGATAAATTTAATAAGGAAAAAGTCTACTTAAAATAGGATTTATATATAATATTTACTAAAGAGATTATAAAGCCTCTAATTAAGTTAGTTACTAAAAAGGAAGAAGATTCTATTTTTAAATTATTTAGAAGGTTTAAATTAGAGAAAATAACTAATGAAGAATTCTCTCTTTTATTAGTAACTTTAGTAATATTAAAAGTAACCTAAAATATTAGGTTAAGTTTAACTTAATCTTAAAAACTAATAAGAAAGATCTAATAATATCTAAACTAACTTTTAACCTAATATAATTAATATAGGTAGCTAAAATTTAGAATTTAGAAAGTATATTAACAGCTAAAGATCTAAACAGTATACTTAAAAAATAGAATTTAGTTACTTAAGAGGGTAAAATTACTTTAAGTTAGAAGACTAAATGTAAGTATTTAAAATTCCTATTATATTTTAGTACTGGTAAAATAATAGTATAAAAGCTAATAATTCTTCTATTTCCTAGGAGGAATCTACTGAGATTTCTAAGATATTTTATTAGGAGTTCTCCTGGAATTTTACTAGGAAATTCTAGAGAAATTCTAGAGAAAGTCTATAGGGAATTCTAGGGAAATTCTAGGGATATTCTATAGAAGATTCTAGGGAAATTCTAGGGAAGTTCTATAGGAAATTCTGGTAATTTCCTGGTTATTTCTAGTGGGAAATTTCTATCAAGTTCACTAGAATCTTAAGCTTTCTATAGTATTCTATAATAATTTCAGTTTAGCTTACTTAAGGTAAATTAAAATATAACTTTAAACCTCAGAATTCTAAACTTATAATTATATAAAAGTTAAACTAATAATATAAAAGTAGATAATAATAGTAACTAAAGCCTGAAATTAGTATTAAGAACTATATACTAGTTTTAGAAAAATATAATAGTAGTATCTTACATTTTACAGAATATAAATAAAATAGTTTCACTAGTATTTATCTACCTAATTAGCAGGAGAAGCTTAATAGTAACAGTTTCAGTCTTTTAATAATTTACCTTATAGTTTAAAATATATTTCTTAAAAAGAAGAATCTAACTATATAAATTTAAATCTATCTTAACTAACTAGTGGTACCTTTTATACTTTGGAAGAATACTACTAACTTATTAGAATCTCTCTAAATATTTTATCAAAATAGTAAAAGCTAAAATTTTAAAGTTAAAGAAAAAGAATATCTGGTAAGAAATAAAATACTAGACTATAAAATTAAAATTCTTACCTTTATAATAAGTTTTTATTTATAAGATAAATATAAATAATCTTTGGAAATTATTAGGTTAACTAGATACCAATATAGTAAAAGTTATAGCAGTGGGTAACTTACCAGTTACCCCACTTAATTCGACTAATCAAATAAAAGGAATTATCCTACGGATTAATTCCAACGGCATGCAGTATATATATATATACTGTAATATAAACTTAAATATAACGAAATAGAAGCATTAGTTACAACCTAGTTACAAATAATTAATTAATTATAGACGTATACCAGTTATAAACTAATACTAATTAGTAGTTTAACTACTACTGGTATTTATTATTACTACCTAACTATATATTAGTAAGAAATACCTAAAGAAATAAAACAATAATATTTCCCAAGGGATCTTATAACTAGCTTCCAAATATAGTTAGGTAACTTAAAACTACTATAATTATATATTACCTTAAGAATATTAATAATAAGCTTATAATAGAAATAGAAGTAAAGATAAACTTATAATAATCTATTTACTTAATGTTATATTATATCCACTAAATAATAAACTGATAATTTAGATGAAACTTAAATTAAAGTAGTAAGCGCTAAAATAAAGTAATGAGATTAATATAACTAAGGAAGGAATCTATAATAAAACCGCTATTTCTTATTATCGCTCTCTGATATCTAATATATATTTAATTAATAATAAGTAAGAAAGTATTTTAATAATAGTAAATATAATATATTAGCAACTAAAAATAATATATTAAACACCATCTTTCCAATATTATATAAAAGAAGCAAAATACCTTAGTTGATATATCTGTATCTATAATATAGCTTATCTGGCAGTTAGAATTTAACTAATAGAAAAGTAATACTGAAGAAAAAGGTATTTAGTTTATATAGTAAGGGGATTCTAAAAGTAATTATAAAGATATAACTTATAATATAAACTAATATATAAATTTTATGGATTAAATATCAGATAATAGTATTAGCTTATACTTATTTCCGCTATATATTCTATATATAACTACAGTAGGAATATAGTTTAATTAGAATTCCCCAGAAAAAGTAAATTATTAAGATATAATAAGTAATAATAAGATAGAAAGTATTAAGAAACTATTATTCCTTATTTCTACCTAAAAATATCTACTAAGTATTTAGTAAACTATTAATAAGAAATAAGGTAATTATAAGTAAAACTAATAAATACCGCAACTAGTATAAGGAGGACGAATATTAATATTAATAGTATTACTATTAACTCAAATAATTCTTATTAGGAGAGTTCTTCTAATACACTATATTCCAAAAAGAAGTAAAAAGAAGAAATATTAATACTAACGGCAGAATTAGAGGACAAAGAAGAGGAGGAAATAATAAAATATAATATAAAAGGAGGATTATTTAAATTAAAGGTAAAGTAATATATCTAACTAGCTAACTGCTATAACTTATTCTTAAAGTCTTTCTTTATAGTAATACAAGGCTAAGACATAGTATACTAAATAATATAAGTAAGTGTAACTAATAATATTCTTATATTATTACCTATTATTTCTATCCACCGCAGGCGGAATATATATATAATAAAAAGCTAAGTTAAGTTAATAATAATCTTAGTAATATTACTATTTAATAATAGCCTACATTTATCTTTTAAGTAAGCTTCTATTAGGTTACTACTAAAGTATTCTAATTTATTACTAATATTATCGGTAAGAAATAATATCTAATAAATTAACGAAGGTTTAGAATAGAAAGATATTTATAAGGTCTTTGCTGGAAGAAAATATCTACTTAATAATTATAATTTATTTAATAAGTATATATATCTCTAAAGCTGCAGCCTTTAGAGAAATACCTATAATTAAGATATAATAAAGCTATATTAACCATAAATATTCTTCCAGCCTAATATCTTAAATATATCTTCCTCCCCAGATTCTGTTAACAGCCTTCGTAAGAATATAACCTATAATAATATCCCTATAATAGAGATTAATAAGTATAAGAAGGTATTTTAATATTTAAAAGTAAGGATACTGATAGAAATATACTAAGAAGTTATATCTTAAGAAAGGGTGAGAATATCAAACCTTAGATAAGTATTAATAGCAGTATACTTAATAATATTTTTACTTACTATTATATTTATTTATGGAAGATATAAAGTGTCTATTTTTATAAAGTATAGAAAGCCTTCTATATTAACTTTAAGGAATAAATTCTAGATTACTTTAATAATATAAAGAAAGTATTAATGTAAGCTTTTAAGAACTATCTTATAGAAAGAGGTATATATTTCTCTATAGATAAAAATATAATTAGAATGAAGTTAGTAGAGAGTCTTGAAGAAGAAATATTAATAAGATAAATAGTGGAAAATATTAAAGCTAACTAATAAGAATACCTAGCCTTTAGATAAGAAATTATAAAGGTTCCTAACTTTATTAATAATCTTCTAAGGATGGAAGAATTTATTTCTATTAATTAATAACTATTAATATCTAAAAACTTATTAATAAAGATAATTACTTGATAATTAATACTAATAATATATGATGAAACGTGTGGCCACGTAGGCCACGTAACTAGGCCACGGGCTACAGCCTAAAGACCCAATTTCAAGGGTTTAAATACCCCGCATATTCCGCATTTCAGCTATAAGAATACAAGCTATTTTACTTCCTCACAAACCTTCTATACAGTGCAAAAAGGCTCCTACTAGGGGCCTCCACTATATTCTCATAGTTATAAGCCCAGTTTAGCTTAGTTTATAGTATTTTCAGATACTTTTAATAACCTCTACCCTCTTTTATCGTTAATTTATATATAGTCTATACTTATAAGAACCTCTATTTAATCCTTCTTTTTAATATATATATAATACCACCTATCTTAAGGCGCCCCTATATTACCTTTCGACATTATAGTCGACTTTTTGATGTTATAGTTAACCTCTCGAAGATACTTTTCAGGTATCCTTACTATACTATTTTCAACTAGCAACCTCTCCCTCTTTTAACTTTACTCTATTTTTTACCTCTCTACCTCCACTACACTTAGATTAGCTACCTATAAAAAAGTATTCCTTCAGTAATATTAATAGACTCAGCTTATAGTAGTTATATCTAATAAACCTCTTTTCAGATATATCTTATATCTTAAATATTTAATATATCTAGAGGAGTAGAGAAAACTGAAAAGTCTAGATAAGAAGCCTCAGTAAAGCTAAGCTATAGAGCGAAATTAATATTTAAAATAACATTATTTAGGCTATATACCTAAGGTAGTTAAAATACTAACCTTAAAAGTAACTATCCTAACAGTCTGGAAAGAGTTTAAGAGACCTTCTTTTTTATAATAGTTTTAATAAATAGTAAATATTTTAACTAAATAATACTTAAAATATACCTTCTAAGTTATTATAAGAATAAGTTTCTTACGCTTAAGAATATATAGAAATATTTAGTAAGACTTTAGCCTTATTAGGATTAAACGCCTAAAATAATATCCCTATTACTACTAGTGGGATAGAGTATATAGAGTGTAAAAGTTATAGTAAGTAGGAGCTACTCTAAAAAAAGTATCTCTAGTAATCTTATTCAGCTTAGAAGGCTACATTTTATATAGCATACTCTCAAGCTTACATTTTATACGCTTAGATCTCAAGCAGCTATACGTCTCTAAGTAATAAATAAGAAGGTAGTAGCATTAAGAGCGCTGGAGATACTCAAGAGCCATATCCAGAGTCCCTCTACCTTTTAGAGCGTTTAAAAGGACTGGAGGAGGCTATTTTCAGACAGTAGAGGCTATTTAGAATTATTACTTTTATATGAATACTAGAGAGCTTAAAGGCTCTGTTACTCTCGCTTTAGCTTAAGGTTTTTCTTGCTTATAGCTTGACACCCTGTTACTTTCGCTCTAAAAATAGTTATTTAAATATTTTTATATTTAGATAAACTACTAGGAATACCTTCATTCAGACGTAAGGTAACCCTTACACCTAGGGAGGTATGTGATGAAACGTGTAGCTATATAGGCTATATAACTAAGCTACAGGCCACAGCCTAAAGACCATATTTCAAGGGTTTAAATACCCCACATATTCCGCATTTCAGCCATAAGAATACAAGCTATTTTGCTTCCTCACAAACCCTCCATATAATACAAAAAGGCCCCTACTAGGGGCCTCCACTATATTCTCACATAATATTAATAATAAGAATAATATAAATATTAAGCCTATAACTATCAAAACTAGATATTTATATAAATAATAACTTACTAAAGATTAAAAGAATAATAAATAATATTCATAAGGAGGAAAAATACCTAGAACTAACTAGACCCCTAAGGTTCTATATATACCTTAGAGGGAAGTATTAGTTAATACCGAAACACTATATTCTATTCAGCTAACCTTACGAAAAGGTTGAATTATTATTTAGTAAAGTATATAGAATAAATAATAAGTATACTAAAGAGTGGTATAATATATTTAAAGATAAGATGCAGATATTTATTACTAAATATATTAGCTATAATATTAGGTAGCATATAGTAGAAGATATATTTAATAATATACTAGTAGAATAAATATACTTATATTATAAGATATTAGTCTTACTAATCTAGAATAACCTCTTAATTATCTAGATAGCCAGAATAGTTAGAAATAAGTTTAAGATATCTATAATTTACTAAAACTACTATAGAAAGTAGGCAAATATAAGCCTTAAGATATTTACTATAAACTATAGGTATACTAATATAGTTAAGGTTTTTAGAATAATAATAATATAGATTAACCTCCTCTAATATATCTATCTGAATCTATAAAATCCACAGAAGAAGGTTAATAAAGAAATATATATAACTATATATTAGGTATATGATATAACTAATATACTTTATAATATTATTAACAAAGTTACGCTAACTGTTAATAAACTATATTAATAAATAATAAATATATTTAAAAGCTAAAAACGATAATTAAAAAAGAAGTATCTATATTATAAACTATAATTAATTCCTTGCGGATTATATATATAATAGTTAAAAGTAAAACTAATAGTTTAACTGCCCTTAACTAACTTATCTGTCATATATATAAGATAATAATGCCATCTTAAAATAATCTTATAAAAAGTTATAAAGAGGGAATATATACAATAAATACTGAATATACTTAAAACCAGCAAATAAATACTAGTTAATAAAATATATTCCAGAGGAATATAAAGTAGCCGCCCTATAGTTTAAAAAGGTGTTTATTATTAATACTGCATTAATGGAGACAATTACTATATACCTTAATAATATATTTCCTACGGAAAAGGTAGAAGAGAAGATATATAATAATATAGATAAAATATTAGAGGATAACTTTATAGCTATCTACTTTACTATAGCTAATAATAAGAAGAAGGCTGTTAATTCTGTAAAGTTTATAGAAATCCTTCAGAATTATACTTTTTATTACTTAATAACTGCTAATAAATTAGAGACTTCCCTAATCTTATAATACTCTAAAGTTATTTTCAATTATATTCTTCCAGATACTGAAGCAGATAGACTTTCTACTGAAGGTATATAATAACTTAAAGCCTTCCAGAAGATCCTTTCTAATATCTCTCTAGATACAATAGCCTTGAAGATAAATATTAGGTTTAAAAATAAATAAGGTTTTATAAGTTTCAGTAAAGTAAGAATATTTATATCTTTTAGAGATATTAACCTTAATATTATACTTATAGCTATACTATTTCTATTAAGCCTTCCTAATATAAACTATCTTTAAATTTACCTTAATAATCTTAATAATAGAATTAGGTAAGAAAGAGTATTATTATCTATAGAAAGATATAATAAATATCTATAGTTTTCTATATATAATAATTCCTACAGTAAGGCTATTAACTTCCTTATAAAGATAGAAATATAATGATATTATAAAATATTTAGCTACCTTGGTATTTATAAGTTAAATAATATACTTAAGAAAGTAGGTAAAGTTATAATAATTAATAAGATTAACGTAATGATAAAAAACTGCTATTAATATTAAATAAACAGCAAAATACTATATTAGTTTAAATTCAGCCTTAAGGATAATTATAAGTTTAATATAGAGATTATTATTAATATTATATACCTTAATAGCAATAAGTCTATCTTATATACTATTAATATCTTTATAGTATTTATAGCTATAAAGTTTATAAAAAGTATCTCTATGGATAATATATAGTACATACTAAAGGTATATTAAATTAATATATATTAGAATACCCCAGATAGAATTATTACTAATATAGAATATAAGTTTATAGCTAAAAGCTTTAAGAAAGAGGCTAATAGTATAGATAGTAAGGTTAAAATTATATTAGTTAAAATCTATAATGACATTAGTAAAGTAGAATATAGCTATATTCCCCTATAGAGAGTATATAAAGTTATTTAAGATAGGATGCTAGAGATTAATAAAGAAGAGGTATTGTAAGATATAATTAAGGTAGTTAATAATATAAGTAGCCTAAATAGCTTTATTCTAACTTTACTAATTTTTAGAGTATATTTATATTTTAACCTAATATTACTATTATTTCCAGATATTATAAAATATATAGTAGCTATCCAGAAGATAATAGAAGAGGTATGGAAGACTTATACTTAAATATAAGTTTCTAATACTTTAAATATATATAATAGTTTTTCTATTACTTTAACTTACCGCCTGCTATTATAATTAGAGATATATATATATTATAAATAAACTCTATCTACCTAAGTTTAATAATAAAAACGAGAAGAAGCTTTAGTAAGTGGAATTTGCAGCTAAACTGAAGCTAATATTTATATAATATAAACTCCTTATATTTAATGGAGGTATAATTAGCCTGAAGAATAATAGTAATATTATTTTCACCTAAAAAGAATAAGGTAAGAAGATGTAATAAATAAATAGTATAGTATACGGTCTGAATGTAGGTTGTTGAAAGGTATAATCTATTTAAACTAGAATAGAATGCTTAAATATATATAAATAGGCTGGTTAGGCTTTATATAAGCTAGAATAGCTATACGGCAGAATAGATATTATAGCTATTTTTATATACTCCCCCAGTGGAATAACTACTAGATGAAATTCTATATTTTAAGCTCTAAATAGTATGTTTAATAAATAAAATACTGTAAATAGATATTACAAATTATGTCTTAAATATTCAAATAAAAGAAATAACGTTTCTTAATTAACCTATTATAATATTTATTCTTAAAATAGTTATTATTAATATTTAGCAGAAATAACTTATTGGTTTCTTTTGAAATTATATAATTTTAGTTTCATAAATATTATAAACTTTGGTTTTATTTATACTTACTAAACCTTCTTATCTTCTTAACTAATAATCTTAACTATTATTATATTTATTAGCTGTAAGTATTACTATTATAGATTTTATATATTCTTTTATATAAATTATTTTAACTATTACTAATATTTAACCATTAGGCTGAAGTAATTTATAATATTATTACTAAGGTTAATAGTTAAATTCTATTATATTTTAACTTGGTTACTATAGTTTTTAATTAGTTTATTTCTATTTTTACTTACTATATTTCTCTACTAAAGAAGATATTTTGCAACTTTAAACTTAAGTTTATTTAATAAAAGGAACTTAGTTTTATAATATGTATTTTCTATTGTTTTTATTATTCTCTTACTTTTAATAATATATCTGGAACTTAAGAACTTATTTTTTATTTTCTTAAGGAAGTATATTATATTTAGTAACTACTTAGTTTTTTGTTTTTTTTACTAATACTAATTTTTTATTTCTTATAGATATAATAGTAAACTTTATTATTAAACTTATAAATGTTATTGGAATTTACTTTATTTATATAATTTAAAAAACGGGTTAGTAATATAAAGTATCAATATTCCTTTAAAGTATATTTTACTATTAAGTGGCAGTTTAAAATTAAGGTCTTCTAACTGAAAGTTTTTATTAAAATATATTTCACTAAGTTTTCTAATTTCTGAGAATCTTTACCTAGTTTTCCTATATTTAAATTACCTAATATATCTAAGTTCAGTAGTATTAAGAATATTATTATTTAGAAGTTAGTTACCTTAATTAAGAAGTTAGCTATTTTTGCTATTATTAAATGTTACTATAGTCATCCTAAGAAAGTATAAGTTATTATTTCTTCTGCTAATAATAAGGAAGATAAACTTACGGACAATTTATTAGTTAAAGATAAAAATAAGATATCTTAAGTTATTAAAGAAAATATTAATAAGGTAGTTAAATAATCTAAAGAAGAGAAAGAGGATAAAGTTAAAAAGGTTATTAAATACCTTAAAGAATATTATAAAAATATATTAATATTTATAAGAAAGTCTATTTAGATTAAGAATTGTAAAGTATCTATTAAGATTATGAATATAAAATATTAGCTTAAAAGTATAAAATATTAGTTAACTAACCCTAATAAGTTTACGAATTTTAAGAAGATTGTATTTATTAGAAAGAATAAATTAAAATATAAGATTTTAATAGAATATAAAATCCACTTAGCTGAAGGGAAGATTATTAGAAAAGCTTAGCTTCTGCAAACTATTTTCTATATCATATTTATTTTAAGTTTTATTCTTAATTGCAGCTATCATTATTATATTAATAAAGTTTAAGATACTAATATATTTAAAGAGAGATACTATTAGTATACTAACAGCTTTTAAGAAGTCTATATTCTAATATCTAAGGAAATATGTAAAGTATTTAAAAGATTAAGATTATTAAAATACCTGATAATAATTTTATAAGTAATATAATGTAAATTATAGATTTAAAGTTAGTTTTTATACAATAAGAATAAGTAGGTTACTAATATAAGGATAATAATTTAACTTAAGTTAAATTTAAGTTAGTAGAAGGATTTTGAGGTAACCTTTCTTAAGAATAAAAGTATTTCTTACTTTACTGTTTAAATGCTAGTTATTTTAAAGAATATTATTATTAAAGTACCAGCTATTTTGCCGCCTATTTAACTATTTACTATTATCTAAACTTATTTAACTATAAGTATAACTAAATTACCTTTTAGCTGAACCTCTATCTCTTAGCTAGTTACTAATAGCTTTAGAGATTATTATAGCATTTTAACTTTTAGTTTTAGTAAACTTTCTTTTACTTTAGGCTAAGGCTATTAAGCGTTAACCTTAGTTTCAGTAGAATATGATATATTTTTAATATCCTTTTAGTTTAATTTCTATATACTAGTAGCGGCAGCTAAGATTTTATTCTAAAGTAATAAGTTTAAATAGTCTCTCCTAAGTTAAATATAAACTTAACTGGAAACCTTTATCTTTTATAAGAGAGTAGATAAATTCCGCCGTTTACTTACACTTTATATTAATATTACTAAAATCTTCCTTTAAGAATTAGGATTTCTTTTATTATTATTTAAGTTCTAACTTATAGGGAATTAGGTAGCTTAGCTTGAGTAGTTTCAATAGTATTAATTAAAAATCTTTTAAATTAAGAAATACTTTAAACTATTTAAACTTTACTTAAGTTGGGTTTTTTATAGATTTATCTACTAATATTATATTTATAAATATATAGATAATTTTGAAACTTTCTCTTAAGTATTTATAATATAACTATATTTATTAAATATCTATATATTGAAGCCTAATAGATAGATACTTACTATCTGAAACTATTAGTCTGATAGTTTAGTGATTATTATAATAGACTTTCTAAATATCTTTACAATTTAACTTTATATCTTAAAATAGTCTTTTTTAAAGTTATAGTCTCTTTTAAAATATATTTAAAACTAAGAAGTTCTACTTTAGCAGTTAATATTATAATAGTATTTTATTAAGTAACTTTTTATTAAATTAGGTTTCTAAATAAAGTAATAATATAATTATAGCTTAATTTTGAAGTATCTTTATTATCTGTAAAAAAGTATTCTTAGTAATTAAGAATATTTAGAATATCGTATTTATATCCCCCAAGTTTCTCAACTAAAATGCTCAAAGTCCTATTTTAAAGAGATATTAAATTATATAGTTTATAATATCTTAATATATTTAAGAAGAATTCATAAAGTATTTTAATAGGAGAAAGTAAATATATAAGATATTCAGTTATATTATAATTGATATATAGAAAGTTAAATTGACTTTAGTTAAATATATATAAATCTGTTTTAATATTAGGTAATTTGAATTTATAATAACAAATACTATTAGAAGTAATATTATTAGTATTATTCTATATTTAAAATTAAAATATTGAGCAATTTCGGTAATATATATATTATAAACTAAGTAAACTTTTTAATACTTATAATTTCTAACTATCTAAGCTTCCAGAAAGTATTTTACTAAACTTTATTTTTTAAGTTTATAAGTTTACTTTATATTATTAATAGTTTTAAATACTATCTTTTTAGCTACCTTATAGTATAAAAAGAATATTATTTATATAAAAAAGAATAAAGATAGTTAAACTCTAGTTTTTAAGTAGATAAGGTTTCCTTAGGTAAGAAATAAGTTCCAGAGATTTTAATATAGTATAGAAGGTTTTATATTATAGAAGGAGTATATCTTAAAGTTTATAAATAGTTTATTTAAGTTCTGTATATCTTCCTGCAATCTTGAATTTATTTGGTAATTTTACTATAATTAGAAGTTTACTTAGGTTTTTTATAATATTAAGAAATATATTAATAATATTAAACTATAGAATTTAAGGTTAAATTATGTTATAAATATTATAGTTACTTAAAAAGTTTAAGTAGCTAATATTACTATATATATAGTTTATAGTAGATTAATTAGTTATATATCTTTATACATATAAATTCTTACCTTATATTATTTTAAGAAACTATTAGTATTTATCTTATAGGTAAAAACCTACTTTAAAAGTAGATACTTTAACTTTATATTCTAGTAATCTTTTTCTTGCTAGATATTCTTTTTCTTTAACTTTATAATTTCAGCTTTTACTACTTTAATAAAGAATATTTAGAGGAATTCTAGTAAGTTAGTAATATTCTTTTATATCTTAGGAGATACTACCAGTCAATTAAGATATATTTGGATTTATATAGTTAAATTGTTTTCTTTAGAGTTATATTTTAAATAATAAGGAAAACTATTTATAGGCTGAAACTGTTACTATTAAGCTTCTACTACTAATTAGGTAGATAGATACTAACGAAACTATTCTATTTATATTCTGTAAGATATTAGATACTACTATTATATTCTTTTAAGAATATTATATAGTTATTAATAATAATTCTAGGCTTAAGTTACTATTATTATCTATTTCTACATTATTAGCCTAACTTATAGGTTATTAAAGTTTCAGAATTCTAAGATTAAGAATTATACTTTAGTTTACCTTAAGTTAGTTAAACTGGAGTTTTAATATAATTATCTTTAGCTTTTTAATTTCAAGTTAATTTAACCTTTCAGCTAGCTGAATTCTATATTTTAAATATATTATTTAGTTTTTTTGCTATTAGTATATTTTCTAAATTCTAATTCTTAGATATATATATTAACTTTATTAGTTTAGAGGTTAATTTAGATATTATTAAATCTTTCTTATTAATTTTTAAGATTAAGCTAGAATTTAACTTAATACTTTAGGTTATCTCTAATACTACTGAAACTACTAGTAGAAGAGAGAACCTTTTATTAAGTATTTGTCTTAGTTTAAATTTTCTATATCTTAAGAATAGAATCTTCTTTCGTTTTAGTAATTCATATAATTAGGGGTTTTATAATCTTTTTAGTAAGTATTTTATATAAGTTTTCTTTCAAGTAGAATCTTTTCTTATTAAATTTAATATTTTAGATAATAATAATTTTATAAAGATAGGGAATTTAGATTCTATAGAGGTTATAAGCATTTAAAATATATTCTATAAGGTATTTAATATATTTCCTTGGTTTAATTTTTAATAATCCTTTTGAAATATCTTATTTATAGTATTTCTTAAGTAGCTATATTTAATATCTATAAATATAGATTTATTGCTAATGGAAGTATAAGTTTCAATATAAACTTAAAGTATATTCTGGAATCTACTAATAAAAATATTATTTAAATTAGACTTCCTTAATTTTATATAGTAACTTTTAGTTATTTTAAATATTTAGAAGCATATTATATAATATTACTGTTACTTGAATTACTTTTACCTATAGTTTAGATAGTAGCTTTATAGCTTCTTATATTTTAATATTTTAGGTAATACGTTTCTTTTCTATATACTTACTTACTTTAACTAGTTTTATTATATATAATAAAGATAACTTAAAATTAATATCTTACTGTATTATTTAGGTTTAATAATTCATTTCTTTATTAATTGCTATTATAGCTTACTTAATATTTTAGCGAAGTTTATAAATTAAGAGATTTTTCTAATATTTAACCTATTTTTTAAATATTATAATTACTTAATGAATTAAGTTGTATATTTTATTTTTCAAAGTAAATATAAAAAGTAAGTCTAAAAGCTTATCCTTAATAATAAGTATCTAGAAATTACCTATACATACTTTAGGAAAGTCAAATAAGTTCTAGGAGATTCTGTAAAATAGGTAAACTAAATATAATTTAGATAATTATCTAGAAATAACTTATTGAGAATAAGCTCTTATATAGTGTAATATTTTAGGTCTGTGACTTTTACCTCCTAAACGTTAAAAACTAGATACTTAAAAATATTAAAGTTAAGGTAATCTATAGAAAGATACTAAGTTAGAATATTATTAGATATATTATCTAGTAGAAATACTAAGGGTTAAAATTATAATAGTAAGATATAAGGTAATTTTGAGATTATATTAGAAGTATTTAAAAAGACTATTAAGTAGTTAGAAAGTAGCTTATATTTAAGAAAGATAAGATTATACCTTCTAAGTAGCTATCTTTCTATAATAAAGTATTTAAGTAGCTTATATTTAAGTATATAGTTAAGTTCTATATACTAGACTTTGGTTTTTTTAAAAAGTAGAGTTTCTGAAATAATATTAATATGAAAATCTTTAATATAGATAATATTATCTAATATTAAATTAAGTAGATTCTTTCCCTTTAGACTATTAAGGATATTTTGAATTATATACTTACCTTATTTGATAATTGGAAAGTTAATGAAGTTATATTAAACTATATCTATCTTCTAACTTAATTTGAAAGATTTCTTTTTAAATAATATTATAAAGTTAGTAATATAAACTACTTTATAATTATTAAAGACTATATTTACTGAAAGTAGGTAAAATTCTGAAGTAGTAGAATAAATATCCAGAGGTATATTAGTATTTAACTATTTAAAAAGAGAGAAATTAATATTAATATATATTAAGTTTAAGGAATACTAACTACTTCCACTAAATTTACTATCTGAGGAAGTTACTATAGTTCTAGAATTATCTAAGAATAGGTTTTTAGCTTTAGCTATATAATTCTTATTATTAAGTTATTTTCTTTAACTAGCTTCTAGTAGAGTCTATATAGTTTAAGGTTATTAATTCTATTGATTATTATATTCTAAGGAGTAAGTAAAATATGAATATTTGGAAATTAACTATAAGTGCTAGTAATAATATATAGAATACGTTTATAATTCTCAGGTAAATATAAATACTACGTTTAGTTAAATAGATATTTTAACTTTAATTAAATTATATTATTTACTTTTTCTGTAAGAGTAGCTAATATAAGTAGCATTTCAGCTTAACCTTTAGCTAAACTTTTATTAATATATATTAGGAAGGTGAAAATCTCTCTATATTAGGTTAGACTAATAATTAGTAGGTTAAGAAGCTTATTTTTAATTACCTTTTAGTAATATTTAGAAGTCTAACTGAATATAATATAGTAGCTATATATTTAAAGTTATTTTTTAACTATAAGTATACTTTTATTTTTAGAATTATTAAATATAACTACTTAAAGGTAGATTATATACTATCTATTATATTAAGCTAAAATAGAGATATTTAAGTTAGCTTTTTTTAAAACAATTGTTATATACTATTTAAACTCTCTATTATATAACTAATTTATTCTGTATATATTAGCGTTTCAAAACTTTAAGAAGTATTTAGAGAGATATATATTTATTATTAAGAAGCTTTATTTAAGCTGGCATAGAAAAACTATTATTAATAGTTATATATACCTATATTTAAATGATATTACAGTATTTCTTAATATCTTCATAGTTTAATTTATAAACTGCTTAAAACTTAAGATTTATAAAGTAGCAGTTAAGAATATGTATAGTTTTAACTTTATATAGATTTAAATTCTTACTTTCTTAAGTAGTATATTATATAGATTGGCAAATATTACAATTTAGTAAATTAAGTGGTTTTATAATATTAATAGTTAGTATAATATTTAGATTAAGGTATTTCCAAATATTTTAGCTAGTTATATAAAATGAAAAAATAATATATTACTGGTTGAAATTAGTATTATTAGATAGCTTAATTTGAGTGTTAAAGCGATTAATAGTTAAAAATATTATATTAGAATAGTTATAATAAATCTGAAAAAGTATTTATTTCTTTATATTAAAATAATTAATAGGAGTTTAGAAGATAATTAAATAAGTCTGGACTTATAACTATAATAAATAAGTAGCATAGTATATAGTCTGAATATAGATTGTTAAAAGATATAATCTATTTAAACTAGAATGGAATACTTAAATATATATAAAAAGGCTAGTAAGGCTTTATATAAGGCAGAATAGCTATACGGTAGAATAGATACTATAGCTATTCTTACAGAAGATTAAGTTTATTAACTTCATATCTAAAACCGCAAAATTAACGTATATTAAATAATAGGTATAAGCAATATATATAGTCTCTATATGCTAACTAGAAGTATACTTTAGCCTTTTAGTTATAGTCTAATATTAAAACCTAATACTGGAGGATATTAAGAAACTTAATAAATATTTAGTATTGTAAATAGATAATTCTAAAATAGGCTTAATATTTATTCCTACTAATATCAAGACAATAAGGCTTTATATATTTATTGATAGATTCTTTACTAATAATAATAATATAATATTTCAGCTTACATTTATTATTATTCTAGTGAGAAAAAAGGTTAGTAAGAACAATAATATTTCTTAAGTTAGAGGTAATATTATTTACTTCTTCTCTATGGAGTTAAAAGAAGTTATATATAGTATATTAGTATCTAAAGTCTATAGTATAACTGCGGAAGTTAATATAAAATATATAATCTTTACTATTCTTAGGTAAGTAACTAAGTATTTTAAGATATTAATAAGACTAATAGTAGTTTATACTAACTTCTACTTTCTCTATAAATACCTTATTAAACTGAATATAATTAAAAAGAAGTAACTTATAATTAATATTATAAGATTATAATAATAATTATATAAGAGAAGGAAGATCTTTAAAATCTAATAGATTAACGGCAGGAATAACCTTACGGATAATATAATTAAGATATCTAATAACTAAGCCCTTAAAATGTTTATTACTATAAATAAATTAATTATAAGAATGGAAGGACAGATTATAAAGACTATATAGGGTAATAAGAGGAGAATATAAGAATAAAGAGGATAGATAGATGGTATTACTACTAGATGATCTAAAGATATTTAAGTAATAATAATTAAAAGTTATATTTTTATAAGTAAATACTACTTATAGTAGTTATATAGTTTTTAGCATACCTAAAAATATATATAACTGGTAGCTAGTTTTTGCATCTTACGCTAGTTTTTATACTTTACGCTATTCTTACGTTTTATACTATTTTTGCGTTTTATACTGTTTTTACGTTTTATGCTGTTTTTTGCATTTTACGCTATTTTTGCATTTTACGTTATTTTACGCTTTTGCCACAAAAGAGAATACTGCTGATATTAGATTCACTAGATATTAATATAGTAAAGACTATAATAGTAGGTAACTGACTAGTTACCCGACTTGATTTAACTAATTAGATAAGAGGAATTATTATATAGATTAATCCTAATAGTATGCAGTATATATATATATACTGTAATATAAACTTAGATATTACGAAATAGAAGCATCAGTTATAATCTAATTACAAACAATTAATCGATTACGAACGTTTACTAATTATAAACTAACAGAAATAATATAAGGTAAGAGTTTATATATATAGAGATATATAATTAGTAAATCTACTGTAAATTATATATATAGTAATACTCGCTACTTAAATTCTTTAAGTAACTATAGTAGTTACAGTATAACTTAACCCTAAAGTTCTTTAGTTTAACATTATTAATATATTCTTTAATATTATAATAAATTCCATTAACTTTCTAATAATAGTTAAATTCCTAAATAGATTTAAAGTTACGGAAAGACATATAAAACTTAAATAAATTCTTTATAAATCTTAAAATATATTCCTTATATAATATAAAATCCTTTATATTATATTAAAATCTTTAAACTCTATTTCTTACCTAAAGAAACCTTATTTATTTAAAGACTAAAGTTTAACTATTTATATCTTCTTTTATTTAGATAATATTCTTCTCTTATACTATAAGGTAGCTAAAAAGAAAGTATTTAAAATTAATACTAATATAAAGTAAGTTTATAAGCTTAAGAAGCAAGATTCAGTAAAGTATTTTCTGGAAGTTGAGATAGTTATAAATTATAAGTATTAGAAGGTTTATATAGTTAATAATATATATATTACTAAAGTTGCTAAATAGTTTAACTTTCAATATAACCTAATATTAATAATATTATTCGTAATAATTTTATTATTATAAATATAGAGTAAGTAACACTAAAAGAGATTTATATATATTAAACTAAGGTTAGTTTAAGTCTCTATATATTAACTATAATATAACTAGATTTCTTTTAATATATTTACTTTCTTTTATTAAGATACCTTATAAATTCTTCTTAAATATATTAAGATACTAAAAATTATATAATTTAGTATCTCTATAAAATAAAATTCCTAGCATTTTAGTTTGAAAGCTTAGAGGTAATAAATAAGATATCTTAAATACTCTTAATTACTAAAGATATTTCTTTTATAGATAGTAAAACTTAAAAGATTAAGTTATAGCTAGATTATTGCTTTATTTAGAAGATTTATTTAATAGAAGGTTACTTAGTAAAATAGTATTATAATATTAATTACTCAAATAAACCTTCTTAATTTTAAATATATCTTAAAAGAAACTATAACTTTCAAGTAACTATTTTAAGATATAAAGTTTAATTTTGGAGATATTAAGAAAGTTTATTATAATAACTACTAAACTATCAAATTGGTAATTTTTAATAGTTAGTATCTATCTACCAGACTCTAATATATAGATATTTAATAAATATAATTATACAAGATTACTTAAAAGAAAGTTTTAAATATATATATTTAGTTACTTTTACTCTGTATCTGTGGTGGTACCTAAGCTCTTCACCCTATATATAGTTCTAACTGTAAAATTTACCTAGTAACAGCATTTATACTAATACTGGCTTACAACTGGTTTAAACGGTAATAAAATTACCTATTATCGTGGATAATTATACCCCCAAATTTATATATAATAGAGTACTAGTAAATAAGTTTACAAAAACCTTAACTTAAGTGAACTTTAAATAATTTAGAATACTTCTTAACCTAGTAGGTTTTAAATTAATATTTTTTCAGAATGATGTAAATAAAGTTACCTAATTTCCGAAAAGCTAGAACTTAAATAATAATAAATAAAACTCCAGTTTTAAGAAATAGACTTTAATAGTATTAATATTAAATATAAGTAGACGGCGGAATTTATTAATTTGCTTTTAAGAAATAAACGTTTCTACTTAACTATATATCTAACTTAAGAGAAACTATTTAAACCTATTACCCTAAGATAGTATTTAAGTTACAGCCACTAGTATATGGAAATTAAGCTAAGGAGGTATAGAAAATATATTAAGTTCTCTTAAAACTAAAATTAGAGTCTGATAGTTTTAACTTAATGTGGGACGGTATCTGATAAACAGAGTACTACGAAATAATAAATAATATATTACAAATACACAATATATTACATATTATATATTATGAATATAAGTTTATTATATGTACTTATAATATATGAGAAATTTTATCTAATACATATACTTATATTCATAATGTATTAGACTCAACAACTTTGTATTTATATTGAAATACAGATATATGTGATTATATTTATATTATTTGTAATATATTGTATATATAAATATATATATTAGCTATTATATGTGATATATTACAAATACATGTATTTGTATTTGTATTAGATGTATTTGGATTATTGTAATGCTCTGGTAATAAAGCTAAAAGTTGAATTACCATAAAAACCTCTAAACCTACCAGTAACTAGCTGAGAAATAGAATCTCAGCTACAATGTAACTTAATTATATTTATAGTAAAGCTAGAAATTTAAATAATAGTAGATAGTTAAATAAATAGTAAGACTAATAATACTTTAGTAACAGTATATTTTGAAGTAACTAGCGTCTAAGCGGTAAGGCTAGAAATACTTCTATTGTTTAGAAAATCTAATTTAAGCTCCCTCTACCAATTTAAATTTAGCTTAAGTTATACTGTAATGTTTATATTGCTATCTTACTTACCTTATATCTGCGAAAGTTAACTTTAAATCTGTAATTTATATTAAATTACTTATAGCACTATTAATAGATATCTTAACAGCTTTAATATAGTATTTAAATATATTATGGACTTTTTAGAATATAGACATATAGGCCTTTTGGAATTTATTCATATACCAGTAATAATATTCAGTAAGTATATTATTATCTATAACTTCAATAAAGTTAAGATAGAGGCTATAATTAAGTGTGAAACTTAAAATATTAATATTATAAGGAATAGTTTTGAGAGGCTAAGTTTCTCTAATTATCTTACTTTTAACTAAGTAAGTTTTATATTTCTCTAAAGTCTTAAGTTTTCACTTACTTTTCTTAGTAAATATAGACTTTTTAGAATTAGTAAACGTATTAGGGTTAGTTAGTTAATTACTATCTTATACCTTGAAGTTAGCATTTTAGAGTCTTAATTTTAAAAAATACTTTATAATTTCTAATATAAGTAAACCTTCTTGTGGATATTAATATATTTTTAGAATACTTCTTAGGGCGTTTAATAATCTCTTTAACTTTATTTTCTTCTGTTTCTATAAGTTATTTAACCTTATTAGTATCCTCTTTAATAAATATAGACTTCTTATTTTTATTTTTAACTGGAGAATTACCAGTAAGATCATCTTTCTTATTATTAGCAGAAGGGGTAATAATATAGATTTTCTTAGGATAACTATAGTAATATCTATAACAGCGGAGTAGCTAACTTCTTAACTAAGGTAGCTAACTTCTAAATAATAATATTCTTAATATTACTAAACTTAGGTATATTAGGTAACTTAAGTATAGGTAAACCAGGTAAAGGTTCTTGAAAATTAGGACATTTAGAAAAATATACTGTAATAAAAGCGTTTAGTTAAAGAATTCTAATTTCAGACTATTACTAAATAGTAAGATATATATTAAAATAATATGAATATACTAGATTACTAACCTACTTGCAAATTATATAAATTATATAAGTTCTAATAACATTAGTAAGTTTAATAATAGAGTTCACTGTTTGAACTGTAAGAAAGATAGAATGAATATCTATAAAGTAAATATATAAAATAAATACTTACTAAATAGAATATACCTTCTTAAGAAACTAGAGAACTAATTCTTAAGTTTAAAATATATGATTAGATATAAGGGGATAATATAAGTAACGGAAAATATATATTATAATATTAAGTTCCACATATAAAAAGAATTTTAACTTAAAGTTATAAAGAGTTTTCTTTAATAAAGAGATATAGTAAGTAAGGATAGAAATAAGCTAACTAAACCTATACTAACCGAATTAAGATATAATAAGATTTCACAATTAATTTCGGAGATAATATTATAAAAAACCTTAACTTAAAGATTATATATTAGCAATAGCTGAAATAAATTATATAAATCAATATACAAAATCTATAATAGTAATACTTACAGCCAATAAGTATAATAACAGTTAAAATTATAAGTTAAGATAAAAAGACTTAGTAACTATAAATAAAGCTGAAGTTTGCGGTAATTATAAGGCTATGAATATATAATTTCGAAAGAAACTAATAGGTTACTTCTGCCAAACATTAACAATCACCATTTTAAAAACAGAAATATCATAATAAGTTAATTAAGAAACGTTATTTCTTTTATTTCAATATTCAAAAAACAATTTTCAATATCTATTTATAGTATTTCATTTATTAGATATGCTATTTGGAGCTGAAAGCATAAGGTTTTATCCAGTAATTATTCCGCTGGAGGAATATATAAAATTAACTATAGTATCTATTCTGTAGTGTGGCTATTTTAGCTTATATAAGGTCTAACCAGCCTATTTATATACTTTTAAGTGTTCTATTCTAGTTTAAACTGATTATACCTTTCAATAATCTATATTCAGACTGTATACTATGCCACTTACTTATTACAATAATATAATAATAATAATCAGTTTTATATATTAATTAATAGAGATTATATACTAGAGAGTTTCTAATATTAATAGTAAGAAATAGTAATTCTTTTTTATAATTATATTTAGTATTCTATAGTTATAATAGAAATATAGGCTACCTTCAGGCTTCTTTATAAATAGAATTAGTATTTCCATAAATAACCTACTGACCTATATAAATCTCTTATTAAGAAGATTTTGAAATATTTTCTTAAAAACTAGCAGTTCCTTATACAATATATTATAAAGTAGTTTCTATAGTAGAGGCTATTTCTATCTATTTTTCCCCCTTATAAGGTGGATTTTAAAATTTACTCTTAGGTGGATAGATAGTATTAAGTAGATCTTATTATAGTTAAATAGATTCTTGAATCTCTTATATATTCAGTATGGTAGTATTATTAAGTTATCTTTCTTATTTTATTTCTAAAAGGCTTTTTAAATAACCACCAGACTAATAATTTTAATAATCTTCACCAATAAAGAATATCTATACCATATATATTTTGAAACCTTATAGGCTTTATAGTATATCACTATAAATACAAATGCTAATAATATTCTGATACTATATATTTCTTAAACAAGTAAATTTCCTTTCTATTTCATAAGAAGAATATAAATTCTACTTTTATTATTGTAAATATAATATTTTTAAATATTATAAATTCCTATATTATATTTTACTAATAGTCAACCTAAAAGATATTAATATCCAGTCTGTTTATTATATTGATATAAACTTTCTGAATATAGCTACTAAGTTCCAGGTTAAATATTATAATATGTTATATCAATATATAAGCTACTCTATTTATAAAGTCTCTAAGTTTTATAGGTACTCTATTTATATGTAATAAATAACGTTAGTAAATTAGTTAATAGTTAACTATAATATACATAATATAACTACTATATAAAAGTACTTAGGTGATATATTCTTTATTAATTTATACTTCTTATAGTGTAGATAGGCCACTTATTCTATATTTAACTTTAAAATATTCTCAACTAATACTTTCCTTCTTTATAGATTCTGGAGTTTAATATTACGTTAAAGTTAGTTTTTTTCTATATTACTATTAGAGGCTAAGTTCTTATTATTCTTAGTAAAGTAATTTTGGTTGATAGTTACTTTCGTAGTGCGGAAACTATACTTCTTAAGGTAGCTTCTGCTAATATACCCTTAGGTTTAATAGTTATAATATTTATATATCTCTAAATAGTAGAGAGTATTCTACAGGAAAGTATCTATAGCTTTTACAGTCTATATAGTATCTATTATAATTATATTACTATTATTATTTACTTTTGGAGTATACTTCCAATTTACTTTAGCTAACTAGCAGCCTGAAATAAGATATAATACTTTATAATCTTCTAATTACTCTGCTATATATTAGATACTATTAATATACTTCTTAAAGCTACAAATATTATTATTAATATCAATAAGGTAGTAATATAGTTTTAAAAATAAAGTCACTTATACATAATCTATCCAAACTATATATAGCTATAAAATGCCACCTATAGTAATCAGAAACTATTTAAAATAAAGAAGGAAGTTAGTAAAGTATTTATGGTTTTTTATATACTTATTTGGAAGTTATACTAAAGCTTAATTAGCTATATCTAGATTATTTTAGATTTAATCTAGATATAAAAGAAAGTTATATAGATTATATATACCCTTAGGGCTACTATTTTTATTAACCCCTATAATAGTTAACTAAATCTTTATATTTAGATACAAGTTAATAAAATACTGAACTTCTTAGTTATTTATAATAAATATACTACTAATCATAAGCTTATTATAAACTTATGATATTTAGTCTAGATACTTATTATACCTTTCTAAGAACTTATTAAGATTAGATATAAGTTAATATTATATAAATATAAAGGAATTAGCGGAAGAGGCTAATAGCTTACTTTCTACTGTAACTGGTAGTGGATATATTACTCCCTGAAGTATAACTTTAGCCCTTCCACCCCCACTAACTGCTGTAGCTAACTTTAAGTTAATTTAAAGCTAAACCTCTTGCAGCTACAGCTAGTATACCTACTCTATATTAGCCTTTTTAATAATAAATAACTAATAACTTCTTCCGTATTAACCTTACATCCTTATATTCTCACACTATATATAATTTAGATATCTTAAGAGATTTAATTACTAGTAACTATAGCTACTGTATTTAAACACGTATTATAACTTTAATATATATAACCTTAATATCCTTACTATATTCTACTTGCTTCTAAGATGAAACTTTATATTTCTAATATAAGAGTGTTCTGCTATTAATATAGGCTAACTTGTAATCTCTATATAAGTATAATGAAACTTAATTTACTTCCATTAGCAAATAATCTTAATACTTTAATTAAATATAGTTAATATATAAATAATAATAGCATAAAGATAAAGACATTTAATATAGTTATATAGTAACTAAACTTCTAGTAATTATGATATTATATACTCTAAGATATTTAGTAACTAATATAATATATTAATCTTAAGATACTATCTAGTTAATAACTAATCCCCAAAACTAGTAACTTAATATAGCATATTATAGAATAGCTAAATACCTTTCTTCTAAATATCTAAACTTTATCTGTTAATATTAATACTTATAATATTACTTAGGTTTTCTAGAAAGTATTACTATTGCTAATTATAGAGATTATAATAGAATATTTAGTTTCTATTATTATATTTCTCTAGTTACAGGAAGCTATATAAATCTAAGAGATATTTTGGTTTCATTATAATAAATATAGAAAAGTAATAAATTATAAAATACTTAGCGTTTGTAAGATTCCTATTTTATTTTATATTTAATAAATTTATAAAGGTTCTTAACCTTATAAGTTTAATAGTTACTCTTAGTTATATATATTAAACTTTAACCTTACTAAAGCTCTCACTATATAGATTACTACTAAAAAGTCTTCCTCTACTATAAGGTTAAATATTATAACTAGAGATATAATTATCTATAATAATAAGTAATTCTATTACTATTTAATTACTTTTTAAACTAGTTATAAGCTGCCATTAGCATAAGTACTATTCCAGAATATAATTTACAGTTAGAACTATATATAGGGTAAAAAGCTTAGATACCACCACAGATATAAAGTAAAAGTAACTAAATAATACAAGTAGCTACTAAAGCTAACTTTAATATAATATTAATACTTATTGCAGATATACTTATAGATATAGTATATAGGTAAGCTTATAATTAGGTAATTATATCTACTAAGGTAGTAAGCTATTAATTATATTATGCTATTATATCTATAAATATATTAATTTATTTTATAGCCAGACTGTTCTTATTATATAATTTTATTATATAGTATAATTAGTAATAAGATATAAAGGTAATTTTAAGCTTAAATATACAAAGAGTATAGCCTATAGAATTTAATATAAAAATACCTTAAATGAAAGAATCTAAGCTAAAGAAGAAGAGTTTTCAGAGAGACTATAGAATATCTATAAAATAGGGTTGACGTAATCAGTAGCAGCAGAACGAACTCTACTGGCTGTAGCTAGTTCTTATAAAGCCCAGCCTGTGATAATAGTAAAAGTAACTAAATTAAAGATTTCTTCTTCTTTAGTAATGTTATTTAGATATATATTTTCAACCTTTAAGTTCTAAATAAAGTATAAAAAAGCTAAAGTATTAACTTAAGGAATGAATAATTCTTTCTCTATATTAATAACCATATATTCTTCTTTTCCTTAGAAAATACTTCTGAAATGTTTATATTATTAGTGAACCTCTAGAAGAAGTAATATCTTAAGGAAGAAAGAAACTTATAATAACTCTTCAGTATTTAAGTTATTAAATATTAAGTACTGTATTAGCTATAACTCTCTCTGGTAGTTTATATTAAAATATTTATAAGGTATCTTATAAAGTATATGGTATTTTAAATATCTTATAAGATTTATTAAAGTTAGAGAATTTCTACTATAATACAATTAAACCTTATATATAGAAATTAAATACTATAGGTAAAATATTAGTTTAATTAATTATCTCATAGTTATAATAAGATCAGAAATTACTTATATATTCAGCAAAGTATTCTATCTTGATTAGAATTCAAAATATAATTACTAAATTAAAATTAAGTAAATAATCTAATACTTTAGTGATATAAAGAATTTTACTTTTAACTTAGCTATAAAATTAGTTAAGTTACTTTTACTTTATACCTATAGTAGTATCTAAGTCCTTTATCCTATATATAGTCCTAACGATATAATATACCCAGCAATAGTATTTATACTAAAACTAGCTTCTAACTAGTTTAAATAGTAATAAGATCACCTATTATTATAGATAGTTATACTTTTAGTTATAATAATTAATCTTATAGTGCAGAAAAGCCTTATAGTGCTAATCTCTATAGTAAATATCTTAATAGAATTAAACTTTAATATATATTTAGCTAAAAGTAACTATTAAGATTATAGTATTAAAAATCTTTATAAATCTCTTAAGGATAGAATTAAATAAAGAACTAAAAGCTAAGTATTCTATAATTATTACTTTTTTATATCTTTATAGTAAAATTAAAACTTTCTTTAAATCTATATAGCTACCTATAACTAAGAAAGTATAGATTAGATAAAAGAATATCCAGCTATAACTACTATAACTAAGGCTATTAGTTTAGTATACTAAACCTTACTGAAATTATCCCGAACACTAAAATTGACAGGCAGCTTGTAGATATTTCGAACTGTATGTAGATAGCGCGAGGGCGTAAGGGCGTAAAGAAAGGGCGTGAGGGAAGGGCGTGAGGTTAACGCGGAAGAAGTTATAAGTTATTTATTATCTACGAAAAGATTAACGTCCGGTAAGTATTCTAGCTACTATAGCTATAAGAGGCTTAGCTTTAAATTAACTTAAGGTTAGCTGCAGTAAGTAGTGGAAGTAGAAAGGCTGAAGGTATACTTCAGGAAATAATATATCCACTAATAGTTATAGAAAATAAACTATCAGCTCCTCCTAGCTATAAAATTAGTAATTTATAAAATAGTCTTATTATGACTATAGATACTAATTTCTTAGATAAAAATAGAAATAAATAAACTTTCTAAATATAAATTATATACCTCTTTAATATTTTTACAAAATAAAAACTTAATAAATAAGATTAAGGTAAAGTTTTTAATATTATTAAAGATAACTTAAGAAGTTATTTTTATAAGCTACTTTATTATGATATTTTAAGTAAATCTTATAATATATTTTTTCAATTAAGATAGAATATATAAACTTAACCCACTTATTTAATACAGTATAATAATTAGTAAATAATATATTCTATTATTACTAGAGTAGTATTACTATATATAAGCCTATAGTATATGGATACTGATGATTACTAGTAATGATAAGAAATTTAATAAAGATACTTTAAAGTAAAGTATATCTCCTTAAGAAACTTTATGATGAATAACTTTATGAAATCTCTCTAAAACTGCTATTTTAATATTTTCTATTATTGAGATTAATATAACTAATTAGTTAAATTATCTAAATATATAATAAGGCAAGAAAGTTTAAGAAAAGTGATTAATCTTAATATTTAAAGATTTTAATCAAGTTCTTACCTATTAGTTAGAATCTATAGATTATAAGTCCAATAATAATAAGGTGAAAAAAGAAATAAAAAATACTAGCTATACTTTAAATACTCAAAATATTCTCTAACTAGGCAACAGAGATAGCTAGATAACTAATAATTGATATTACTTTTTTACTATAAAAACTAAAGTTTATAAGGAATAATACTATTGTAAAAAGAGTTTCTTATAAAATAAAGTTAAAATATTAAATTTATTTTATTGAAAAAGCTAGCTTATAGATATAGTTCTTAAGGTTAGAGGAATATATTAGGAATAATATACTTAAGTAGCAGAGTTTATAATATTTTAGCTTTAGATAGCCATATTATCTCCACAGGCTTTACCCCACTTAAAACAGGTGAATAGAGCCTCGCGCGGCGCGGGTGGCCAGGTTTAGTTAGGCACAAGACACACCAGATTTTGCCCCCTAACTACGGATACGTGCAACAGGTACCCGTTGCCAGTAGGGTATGGTGGGCGTGCCGCCACTTATTTGGCAACGTGCCCGGCTGCGCATGCCCTACAGCATGGCGTAACCGACAATAGCCTTCTGTTAAGCTGTACGACGTACATAAATGTCGAGCACTACAAGTATTTCGGGCTACAAACTCTTCAATTACGCATACTGATGGCTCCGGCACTCTGCGCCAGCTGCAAGACGCAGCGCGCCCTCGTCAAACGACCCAAAAATCACGATAAGCTCTGCAAGGCTTGCTTCATATCTGTATTTGAGGAAGAAGTTCATCACACAATTGTGTCCTCAGCGCTTTTCTCTCCTGGCCACAAGATCGCTATAGGTGCATCAGGTGGCAAGGACTCCACAGTACTGGCGAGCGTGCTTAAATCCCTCAATGAAAAATATCACTATGGAGTCGATCTTGTACTCCTCAGCATCGACGAAGGCATTAAAGGGTATCGGGATGACTCGCTTGAAACGGTAAAGAGAAACGCGGTTCAATACGATATGCCCCTTACTGTGGTAGGCTACCACGAGCTGTATGGTTGGACCATGGACGAGGTAGTCGAAGCCATCGGCAAGAAGGGAAACTGCACATACTGTGGGGTTTTTCGTCGACAGGCTCTGGACCGCGGTGCCAAAATGCTGGGCATCAAGCACCTTGTCACTGGCCACAACGCCGACGATGTTGCTGAAACCATTCTGATGAACCTCCTACGAGGTGATTTGCCACGACTTGGCAGAAGCACCAGCATTGTCACTGGCGACGACACGTGTGATGTCAAGCGCAGCAAGCCTCTCAAGTACTCTTACGAAAAGGAGATTGTCTTGTACGCTCACCACAAGAAACTCGACTACTTCAGCACCGAATGCATATACAGTCCTGAGGCATTCCGGGGAACTGCCCGCACCCTGATCAAAACGCTCGAGCGCGTTCGGCCAAGCGCCATCTTAGACATCGTTCGAAGCGGCGAGGATATGGCGCGACTTGTCATGGGAGGACACGGCGCCTGTGCGTGCAGGAAGAGCTCCGCCGCACATGTCGACGAACACTACGAAAGTGGGTGCGGCACGCTGCGAAAGGGCTCCAATGGCGAAGTCGCACTCCTCACCGCGCAGTTGAGTAGTACCGCAATACGTGTGGAGATGGACTTCGCGAGCCATCACCCACCCGTAGTGCCGTCAAGCCAGGCACAAATTGGTTTCGGCGTACAGAGATTGGGCAAGTGCAGGAGGTGCGGATACATGTCCAGTCAGGATGTATGTCAAGCTTGCCTTCTGGTTGACAGGCTCAACAAGAACAAACCAAAGATCCAAGTATAGAAATTCATGCAGTCCACTGTTCACCTTCTCGGGAAGCAGTTCAGGCTTGCTAAGCTGCACCGACAAGAGGATGACATGAACTTGACTGTATATCGTAGCACTGGTGGGGCAATTGCAAAGCATTCGTGGACGGCGCGTAAATACTGTGACGTATAATAGTTGTCTATATCCCGATGAAAACACGCCTGTGTCTCTCCCAAGAGGCTAGGAAATTCGCTTCTCTAACTATGTACGTTGATAAATTAATGCTGTGTTCTTGTAAGGCATTATGGGTTTGGACTTACTCTCCAGGGGTTGTTAAGCTCGAAGCCCGGGGGGGCCTCGGCGTTGTCGATTTGTCCTCTCAAGTCGCCCGTGAGTCTTCGATCGCGATCCATCACTAAATGTGCATGTTAAAACGAGAAAGCGCTGACGCATGGCGTACCGAAGTCTTGTCTTGCTACGCACTTTGCTGCAAAGTGATAATTAGCTATTGACGACTACTGTTGGGTATCGCATCGCGAGCACTCACTCTGTCCCACTGGTCCAGGCCCCAGCGAGGCTTCTTCCCGCCATTTTGGATGCCCTTGATGACAGCGAGGCCGGTGCCAGTAATACCAAACATCTGCGCAAGCTTAGCTCCAGGGTTGCGAGAAATACAGCTCGGTATAGCCGCGAGGACAACTTCTTACAGCAACCATGATTCCATAGGGAATCAGCGTCTCGAAAGGAACGGGCATGACCGCGTCTGATGTAAGCCTACAGCTTTCGTTTTACGAGCAAAGAGTGGACAGCAAGTGATGTGCTCAGATTAAGGTACGATGGCAGACGGTGGAAAGGAATTCCGTGTTGCACTGTCTTGACTCCAGTGCGAGCGCTGCAGGAGGGAAAGCAGAGCCAAGTATTTAACCGATGATTAACCGTAGAGCAGTTGTGATTGGTCTTAGCAGCAACTAACTAATTACAGTTGAGCTAATAGCAGCTAATCGGAGGGTTGAAAGCTGGAATTGTTTCCTGTAAAGAAGCTACGTAGACTCTATTTATTAAAGCTAATTAGTTATTTACTGAGGCAGGTTTGCTGCTATAGTTTATATATTAATTATATACTTAAACCTACCCCTATATACTTGGATAGTTGAAGTATTAGAAATATAGAGTTCTGAAGAAGTGATAATTTAATATAAATATAGAGTTTTAATAGATATATATTAAACTTTATAAATTACCAAGTAATAATATAGCATTTATATTGGATTATTTTAACGCTACTTAAACTAATTATAATTCTATACTAGTATATATACTACTATAAATATGTATATATATATATATAGTCCTTTTCTTAGAATAAGCTAATAGCTTACTTTCTATCATAATATTTAGTAAATATATTACTTTCTAAAATATAGTTTCAGCTTTTCTATCTCTACTAACTAATATAGCTAACTGTAAGTTAATCTATATCTAAGCTTCTTATAGCTATAAGTAGTATATCTATTCTATATTAATCTTTTTGATAATAAATAACTAATAATCTTTTCTATATAAACTTTAACCTATTTAATATAGTAGTTTATGGCCAGCTCTTGCTATTTTGGCAAGTATAGTAGGTTTAAATTCTATAAAAGATAACTGCAACTGGAGGTTAATATATCTTCCTATTATAAAACTAAATATAGTATCAGCTGATATTACTCAGTAAAAATACTACTAATGAGTAACTACTAATAACTAATATGAAGTGAAATTAACTAGTATTATATAATAATTAATTATAATGTATAAAAAGTATCTATAATAAATAAACTTATATATTCCCTATTTATTAGCGATAATATTAACTAATTAAGTTTACTACCTAAGGTTTTCTTTATTTCAATAGTTTCTCAGCTTTAACGTATCTACAGAATTCAAAAAGTAAAAGCTAAGTATTAGGTATATTTACCTAAATAGAACCCCAAGAGGTATATAATTTAGCAGCAAATCAGTGTTCTTTAATATAACCACTATATAAACCTTATATTCTTATATTTTCCCACCCGTATATTATATTATATTTTAATATCTTAAGAAACTTTATTACTCTAAACTATAATTACTATATTGAAATACTTATTATAATCTTAATACTTATATTTCTAATATCCTTTAGACTATATTCTATCTGCCTCTAAGATAAAAGTTTATGTCTTTAAGATAAAGGTTTACTACTATTCATATAAGCTAACTTATAAGTTTCTATCAGTTACGCTATACTATAGAATATACAACAACTATATAGATAGTTAAATATATAGTAGTGTGATGGGCCTGGGCCTCAGCTGTAGGCTTCAGTTATTATATAAGCAGTACGTACATACAGGCTGTAAGCTTACATCTGCAGCGTCAGACTTGGGAATAGTAGCAGTATACACAGAATTTACATACTATACTACCCTATATAATCTGGAGTACTACTTTTGCGATTAAGACGCTATTTACACTATAGATCTGCAAATATAATACTCTTAATTTAATATATTTTTCTAGACTTTTCCCCCTATTTTCTATTAGTAAAGGATTAGGCTTAGGAGAGGTTATTTTATTTTATTTATTTAGTTATTCCAGCTTAAGCGGTTGGCGTCTATTTTAATAGTATCTAGAGGTAGATATATCTCTTCTTAGTCCCTTATAGATCAGGATAAGGAGGCACTCTTACGTTATCTTAGATAAGTTAAAGTTAAAAATTATAATATAATATATTATCTTAACCAGCTGGATAATATTAAGAACCTTAAAATTTATAGATAAAACTTTTTAAATCCTATATAGTTATAATAAACTTATTTACAGACTTAATACTAATAAATAGTAAAGAATAATAACTATATTCTAACTGTAAATTAGTAGGAATATAAAAAACTCTGAAAGTAATATAGGAAACTTAAAGATATATCTATCTTTTTTGTGAAAGTAGAGTAAAGCTTCTAATTTAGCCTAGAAAGTAGTATCTAATTTATAATAATATAATAAAGAAAATAAGGAAGAACTATATATAAAATCAGAAAATCCAGAATAGTTTATTAAGTTAAAAGGAGTTTTATAAGACTGATAAATCTAATAAAATTATCCTACTTAATTTTTATTAAGAGGCAGTAAAATAATATAAGAAAAGGTAAATTAATAAGGAAATAAATTACTTATAAGATAGGAAAACTTATAGAAAGGTAATAAAAATATTATATAATATATTATAACTAAAAAATAGTGAGATAGGGAAAACTATAGAAGATATAGATTTATGCTATTAATATTAAAGTCTAAAGGAGAAGAATGAATTTGTAGGTCTAACTCTATATAAAAGTAAGGATAGAGTATTCAGGGGAGCTTAGAGAGAAAATACTAGAGGGATTAGCTTTAATTGAGATAGTTACCTTTTTACATAATACTAAAATTTATTTTATTACTATATACTAATAATTGAAAAACAACCAAAAATATAATATTTACTATAATAACTACTAAATAATTAAATACTAATAAGGAGAAAACTTCTAAACTTCCCCAGCTAACTATTACTAGTCTATCTTTTAATAGCCTATAGTGATAAAAACCCTTGCTTCCTACTGCCTGCAGTACTATTTACAGATTAGATAATAGTTTAAACCTCAATAGGAATTTTAGACTAAGTATCAATGTAAATAAAGGAGGAGGAATTATAACTATAAATTAGGGTATTTACTTAACTAGAGAAGGATAGAGAGAATACTACAAAAATAATCACAAACTAATATAAGAAAGCTACAGATAGTTTCAACACTTATCAGGCTAATACCCTTCAAGAGGATAAACTGGAAGTTAGGGATCTTATATTAATTTATAATATAAAATAGACTATTAATAAGTCATTAGAATATAAACTTAAGTACTAATAGACTAGACTCTTTTATATACTATTATATACACTAGACTCTTCCTTATACAGACTAGTAACTCTATCTAGAGAATTTAATACTGAAGGATCTTACGTTTAAGGTTTATCTTCCAGGTTTAAGTCCAGAAAGGAGGGTAGTATATCTTGAAATACTACTCCAGGATCTGGATTTCTTATCTATCAGTGTCTAAAGCATTCTTACGCTAATTTACAGGCCTATAAGATAGTTTTTATTTATACTTTCTTTTCTATTTATATTTTATAGAGGTTCTATTTCTTCTAACTTAGAATTAGAAATTTTAGATTCTAGAGTGTTTCTCTAAGCTTTAGGGAGGAAGACTATAGAAGTAGTATTACTATTTTACTATTTCTACTATTTTAAATAGTTAAAAGCTAACTTTAGACTTTAACAGCTAAAGTATTCTTATCTTTTCTTTATAAAGTAGAAGTATTTATTTAATTATAATAGGAAAATATATATTTAAGGAAATATATTAAAGAATAAAAATAGTTAGGAGATTAGTTCCTATTTGTATTTACAAACCTATTATATATTCACTATTTCCTTCATTTTAATATTTCTTTTATTTCTAGACCTTAACTGAGAGTTCCCTACTGAGTGACTATATTTTCTTACTGTATCTTAATATCCTTTTAGATTCAAGAAAGTAGCTTATCTTAAGGAAGCTAGAGAGGAGGCTCTCATATAAAAATATAGGTAGTATATATAAATATAACGTTAGGAATATTATAGATCTTCTTTTACTTAGGAAAAATAATATTAAGGAAGTAAGGAAAATCAAGGCAGGCCACTTCTACCATTTTAGTTTTCTTAAAACTCTGAGGGATTTTAGACTTAGGTATAGAGAGGCTATTATATTCCCCACTCAGCTAACAAGTATTATTAG
The DNA here is from genome assembly GCA_001693025.2 of Colletotrichum lindemuthianum. Classification (NCBI taxonomy): domain Eukaryota; kingdom Fungi; phylum Ascomycota; class Sordariomycetes; order Glomerellales; family Glomerellaceae; genus Colletotrichum; species Colletotrichum lindemuthianum. Next base: position 370,687 of record MASP02000050.1, on the reverse strand, counting down.
GATATATATAATTATAGCCTTATTACTATTAGACTCTAATATACTTAAAATTATAAGTTTCTTAAATTTTATAGAAGAAGTAGTTAGTATAGAGAGTTCTAAGAAGAGAGATATATTTAAAATAGGGTTTACAGACCTAAAAGCTAGTTTTATTATTGTAAGTAGTATAAGTTTGCTCTTTATAGTAGCTATAAGATACTATACTTTAACTGTTATACCTCTAGATAAAGAAGCTATATATAGCAGCTAGCTGACTGAGAATCTTTTAAGCCTGTAAGCTATCAGGAAGAATGACACTCTAGTGAATAAAAACTTAATAATAGAATGTAAATATCTCTGTAGTATATAAATAGACTCTCTTATAATCCTGATAACCTATAAGGGTATACTAAAACGTTGCTTATATAACTTAAGGATCCTTATTAAGCTGAAGCTGAAGTGTGAATATAACTTTAAAGTATTTATTCTAAGGAATAATAAGATACAGGAATATAAGACTGGTAATTACCTGATAATTAGTTAGCTTATAAGGAGATACTAAGTGATAGGGAACTTACTATCAGCTTAGTTAACAGGATTATAACTTACAGACGTATACTACTTACCAGTTTCTGAGGCATAGAATAACTAATATTATAAATTATATAGAGAATATTTAGCTTCCTAAGTTTATATAAGTGAAAGATATTAATATTCTTACTTAGGATAAGGTAATTATACTAAGATATAGTAGAAGAAAGTTAATTACAGATAAAGTAAAGTAGAAGCTAGAGAGTTATAGATAAGAGAGAGAGATAGAGTACATAAGGATTAAAAGAAGTATTTTTATACTGCTCACTATAGTGAATATATAGTTATAGCTAGTAAATTACTAAAAACTAGGTTAGTTATAAGGAAGGAATCTTTTTATCTAAAGGAAAGATAATACTTCTTAAGTGAATTAGTTAAAAGCTATATATTCCCAGGCTTATAGGCTATTTAACTAGATATCTTTACTTTTTAATAATATTTTAACTTTCTCTCTCTTAATATTAATATTAATATTCTAAACTCCCTAAGCTTATTAAGATACCTACCTTAATAAAAATATCTATTATTATAAACTTTATTAATCTTACAGTTTAGACCTATAAATTACTTTTATATTACTCTCTTAACTTTCTCCCTAATTCTTATCTACCTAGTAATAGTTTTCCCTTATAATATTATAAACCTAATAAAGTTACCTACTCCTAATAATATATATACTTTAGGTGTTAATTAATACTGCTAGTAACTTATAGAGTTAGGAGCTTCCTACCTACTTCCAGATCTAAAAATCAGAATAAAGTTACTACTGATAATACCTTCTAGGAGCTAGTTCTATTAAGAATACCTAAGGAACTATAATAACTAACCTCCTCTTTAAGTTAGTATCTATAATAAATAGTCTGCTAACCTTAATATTAACTCTAAACTACTAATAGATAAACTTCCTCACTAGTTTAAGCTAGGAGGTATTATAGTAATAAAGTTCTTACTAGATTACTTCTAACTAATAGTAACTTAGGATAACTATACTATAAATATAGATAAGCTTTCAGACTACCTTCCTAGTCTCTATAACCTCCTTAGCTAAATTAAGTAGTAGGAAGGATTAATTTGGGAAACTTAGAGTATAAGCTTCACCTAGGTAATATAAGACTATATAGTAGATATTCTAGTTTACTATATTGAAACTAATAATAACCCTCAGGTAGTAGTAATCTAATATAGGAAAGAGTATAAGTGAGAGTAATTTATTATCTTACTCTTCCTTTACAGGCGAGGTAGTATTTTAATATAAACAGATCTTCTTATAGACTAATAATAAAACTATATATAATATTATAATATATAGTAGTCTAATAAGTAAGGTAAGGAGAAGTTTATTTCTATATTAATATTTGCAGACTTATATATAGGAAGAAGTAGAACTAAGCTATAGTATTTAATAGCTAGATAAACTTATATTATACTAACTTCTAGCTGCTCTAAGTAGACTTTACTAATAATCTTTTTAGACTAAATATAAAAAATCCTTACTATTAGCTAGATTCTACTTAGAAGTTATAACTATAATAGTATACTAACTATTTAGTAAGAGAAACTCACTTAGGAGTTTCACTTAGCTATTTCTAGTAGCTTAATATTAATATTAGACAGGATAATGTGGGAAGTATAGAATATAAAATATTATCCAGATAATAAAGCTAATAAAGATAAGTAGATATAGCAGATTTAGGGTAATCTAGCTAAATATTTTAATATCACTCTAGCTAAAATAACTATATTAATACCAGTGTTAGTACTAATATCAGTATCAGGTTTTATTCCAGCAAATAAAATATAACTAACGCCAGAACCCTCTGAAAAATATTCACAGACCCTACAGCTACTTATTAAACTTAACCTTTTATTAAAGTCGGTCTGTAATATAATCTAGTATACTATATATAGAGGTAGGCTTCTGGAAATATAGATTAGTAAGTTACTATAAATACCTATAGGAGGCTATAAGTAAAGAAATAGAAATATAGAGAGGTTACTCTACCTTATCCCTAGCTCCTATAATTAGAGATATAATGGAGAACCTTATTTCATCAAAGCTAACAGATTAGAGCTTATTATTAAGATACTAAGTAAAAAGCTGAAGCTTACACTCAATAATAAGTATCTTTTTATAGTAGAAGATTAGTATATAGATAGTAAGAGTTTACAGAGCTATTTCCTGAGTCACTATAGTGTGGACCTAGGAATTAACCGTCAAGATCCTGCAATATAATAATATATAGTCAAAAAAAGTATCCACCTATATAATACTAAGGGTATCCTATAGATAGAAGAGTATTTAGACTCACAGGAGCTAGATATCCTTCTTTATACAGATCTGTAAGGAAACTCTACTGTCTGTTAGTCTGTTAGGATAGCTAATTTATAGTACTTAGAAGGTAGCTATAATATTAATAACAGTCCTTTCAAGTATAGTTAAAGAGAAGTAAGCAACCTAATAACTAACCTATAGGATATAAATATTACTATATTCCTTATTAGTAACGGTAATATATATTAGGTAAACTTCACAGTTAACTAGACTAATAATAGAGTCTATTATTCTAACTCTATATAGGAAGACTCTAGTAATAATTACTTTATTAAAATAGTAAACTAGCTATTATAGTTCTACCTCAGCGTCAGTATATTACTAGATATAATTAAAATACTGCAGGTGAACGTTTAGGTTATACCTATAGACCCTCAGTATAATCTATTTACTTATAGCTTTCAAGCGGTAGAATAGTCTAGAGCTTTTATTTAAGATAGGATCCTTAATATTATTAACTCTCTATAGTAATTATCTAATAAGTAGCATTAGTAACTAGATAAGGTTCCTTTAGTCTTATACTGGAAGTTAATTATTAGTAAATATTTCAGACTCTATACTAATATCTATAGGAATCCTCCCTTATAACTAGTGATATAGACTTAGAATAACTACTAACCTTTCAGATACTTATTACCAGTTTTCAATACTAATCTATTATAACTATCAGGAGGATATTCGCAGGCTTAAGCATTAACCTAGCCCAGTATACTATAAAAGTTAACTACGCTAGAGTATAAAGAGATAATATTAGAACTATAGTAAATAACCTGAAGTAGGTTCTAATAACCTAATCCTACCTCTTCAGTAGTAGTCCAGTAAAGCTTAAGAGTTAGACCTCCTTTATATAAACCTCCTAAACCTACACTTCTAATACCTATTTGCTATACTCTCCCAGTATTAGTGCCTTATCTACTAAAGTAAATCCCACTGCAAGCTAATTACTCCAGGCTGTAAAACTTTATATAACCTTCTAACTATATAAAAGAACAGTTTATATACTAGCGAATTAATTACTAGACCTAAATTAAATAGAATACCCCCACCAGCTTTACTATCTATATATTTTCACAACTGCCGCAATAGGGAGAATAGCCACAGTTAATCTAAAAGCTACTCTAGGATAACTATCAGTATACACATAATAAGTAAATAAGGCTAGCCAGCAGAAATAAGGTGATAAAAGAGGATATACTAGAACAGTCAGAATAGAGGCAATTAAGATATTATAGATAATTTTATTAGACTTACAATATAGAACTTACTATAAGTCTAAAGGGAGGATTATAATAAGTCTGAACCTCAGCTATAAGCCTCAGTTATTATATAAATAGTATACACACACAGGCTGTAAGCCTATATCTGTAACGTCAGACTTAGGAATAATAGTAGCATATATAAAATTCACACACTATACTACCCTATACAATCTAGAGTACTACTTTTGCGATTAAGACGCTATTTACGCTGTAGATCTGCGAATATGGCGCTCTTGATTTGACATATTTTTCTAGACTTTTCCCCCTATTTTCCATTGCCGAAGGATTGGGCTTAGGGGAGGTTGTTTTGTTTTGTTTGTTTAGTTGTTCCAGCCCAAGCGGCTGGCGCCCATTTCAGTAGTATACCCTCTATCTATTTATAACAAATACTTATTATATATTACTACCTTTAGTCTAAATATATACTAATTAATAAGTAATTACTATATTATAGATCTAGAACTTTATATAATATAATATACTATATAATATAATAGTAATAATAGCTAAATACAGGAGTATTAGTTAATATCTATATAGTAAGATTATATATAGTATATAATAACTCTAATAAATTAATTAATATAAATTAGTAGTAAATCTTACTATTACTATTATACTATAGATTAGGAAGGTTTATTATAATAGAAGAAGTAATTATAAAACTCTATAATTAAAATTTATCTGAAGTAAAAGAAAATAAGATATATTATTTAAATACTTTAGACTCTCTTTACTTTAGAACCTTACTAGAAGCTTCTAAACTATATACTTATTCCTTAAGAAGACTACTATTAAGAAGCTAACCATATATCTCTATTTTAGTTTAAACTAAGATACTTCCTATAGTGTTATAGATATAATAACTATGTCTTCCAAAGGATTACTTACTAAAGTATATTTGGTGAAAATAATAAACTATCTCGAGTTTTACTGAACTTTTTTAATATTAAAATTCATAATGTCTCTAGTTTTAACCTCTTAAGAGACTTATATAACCTCTTAAAAACTCTTTCTCTATTTCTATCTATATAGATTTTGTAATACTAATAATTTTACTTTACTATATAACTTTTTAATCTTTATAATAAAATTTAAATTAACTTCTAATAGTATTCCGCCAGTATTACTAGCTAGATCTCTCCCACAATATCAGGCACTTTATATATAATCGCAACGCCTGCAGCACCAGTATAATCTGGAGGAATATAAAAAGAAGGTTACTATAGCTATTACTAATACCAGAAAGAATTTAGAGTAATCTTATAATAACCTTTATTACTAACCTCTCTAGGTTAGCTAAAAGTAATATCTATTTTATATAGGTAATTATAAATTACCTAGGTAAATTAGTTATATTTAAGCTTATAGTAATAATAGGGGCGGAAGAATATATAGAATAATTTCGAAATTACCATTTTCGGTATTATAGAACTCTATAAATAATTAGTAGTAATTATAGTAGTAACTAGATAGGTTAGTTTTAGAAGAGACTCTATATTCTTACTAATATTAAATAGTATCCAAATATTATAAACTATTTGCAGATAGATAGGGAAACTAAATAGTTTAAGTAGAAGATTAAGATATATTTCTATATAGTAGTTAGTTATATATAAGATAACTGACAGAGCTATCGTTCTATAATATAGCTAATTTTTAATAATTATATAATATTAGTAATAGAAATTAGCCTATCTCTTTTAGAGTATGGCTACTAAATAAACTCTATCTAAATATATATTATAGAGGATAATATAGAGAACCTATAGAAATATAATATAAATACTCTAGTTAATAAATTAACAGAAGTAATATAAATAACGTAAGTAACTATAGTATTTATATAGTAAAGAATAGAGAATTTTATAAATAGCTAACAGAAGGTTATAGAGAAGTTTAAAAATAAAAGTAAAATATAACTCTATATAGTAAATTACCATTTATCCTACTAATATAAGAAATTAGACTAATTATATTATAAGTATAAAATAGTGAATATTATTATATCTATTATAGTTAAATTAAATATTCCTGGGGATATTTAGCTTAGGTTTTATGTTGATATTCTATATAAAGGCACAGAGAATTTATTATCTAGCTAGATAATATAGAATTACTAATCTTTCCCACTACAGAATAATAGAAAAGGTGAAAGGTGGGAGGTTAAGAAGCTATATATAGTATACTGGAAGTATATTAGCTAAGGTTGCTAAAGGGAGATTTGTATTAAATAGGTCAATTATATATAACCTATATAGAAGCTATTATATCTATTAGAAAATAATATAGTATTAAATACTTATAGAAGCATTATAGGCTAATGAAGAATTATCATAAGATTTTAATGTATATTTAGAATTATTCTATATAATAAACTTAGAACCAAAATACTATAATTATAGTAATTATATATTAAGAAAAAAGTATGGGGGAAGAAGATAATATTATACCTAAAAGCTAAAAAAGCTATCTTAAGCTCCGGGGTGTGTAATAGTAGCATAAAATAGTAATAAAGATATATAAATAGAATAAACAGGGGGCCACCAGTAAAGAAAAAATCCCCTACATCTAGAATCTAGAAGGTACCTCTTCCCAAGCTTAGATAAAGTAGTAATTAGCAACCTATAGTTATAATAATTAGATAAATAAGCATAAAATAGCATAAGTAAGATACTTATATAAACCCAAAACTTTAAGAGGAAGAGATATTACTTAGAGAGAGTAATAGCCTTCTTATAAATAATAGAGGCAGAAATATCTATAGTAGAGAATATAGAGTAGGCAGAAGATAGTAATATAAGAATTATATTAAGGTAGTAATTCTTACCCTTATAGTAGTTAGTAAAGTAAAGCTTAGTAGTAATATTCTCCTCCTTAGTTTAATTTATAGCAGCTATATAGAGTGTAGCATAAATCTCTCTAAAAATAATTACCTAATATAAATATTGGAAATATATAGAAAATAGATATAAGGTAGCTTATATAGTAGCTATAAATAATAAAGTTATTTTTAAGCTTAAAGTTAGTATAAATACTAATAAATATATATTAGATAGTGGCGGTAGGTTCATTTATCTATAACGTATTAGAATAGAGTATAAAAATATTCAGGAAGGTAGTATAAATATTAACCTTATTATAATAGTAGCTAAACTTAAGGTTAATATAATATAAGCAGTATATAATACTAGTAACTATATACTTAAGGTTAGTATATAAATAGCTAAGCTGCAGTATTAATATATACTAAGAATATTATAGTAAATATTAAATTCCTTATTTCTAATAGAAATATTATTATCAGTAACTGCAGTAGCATAGGTAAGGTAGGAAAGATTATAGGGAATACCTTCTATAGAAGTAGTAAAAAAGAAATAGGTAGTAAAGATAGTATAAATATACTTAGTGTAAGGCGATAATTTAGTTAGTAATAATAGCTTTAAGAAGGAAAAATATAATATTTAAAGTAGAGATAGAAGTTATAGTATACTTAATAGATATAGCCTCCTTTGTTTCTTCCTTATTATTATTATTGTTAATACTCTCCTTATTATTATTATCAGCAGAAATGTAGATAGATAATATAGGTAACATAATAGGAAAGTAGGTAGATAATATAGGTAATATAATAGGAAAGTAGGTAGATAAATATGGGGGGGCCAGACTTCTTAAGAAGGATATTTTCAGTAGCTATCTTATTATTAAGGTAGCAAAGTATTTACTTAACTTTAGCGTTAAGCGTTTTAATAGTAGGAAGCTATTAGGTATAAGAAATAGCTATAAAGGTATTAGGGAATAAATTATAACCTACTAATATTATCGCAAAAATAATATTACTAATCTCTATAATAATACTATTAGTAAAGTAATATTATAGCAATCAGTATAACTTATAGAAAAAGGATAATATAAAAAAGAAGTATAAATACTATAACTATAAAGTATTAGTAAGAGGTTAGAGAAGGCAATGATAATAGTATAGTAATGTATAATAATATGATAATAATGATCAGGGAAGAAGAAGATACTATAAATATATAAAAGCTACAGTAAGAAGTAACTAAATGGTATATAGATACTTAGGTAATACTAACTAATTACAGCTATTAAGTAACTATACTATAGTTACAGCTTTCTAATTAGCTGGCTGAAGGGGAGGATATATATTACAGATTAAGCTTATAAGAACTAACTATAGCCAGTAGAGTTTTTTCTGCTGCTACTAACTATATTAGAATTATTTTATAGGTATTCTGTAGTGTTTCTCAAAATTCTTCTCCTTTAGCTTAAATTCTTTCAATTAAAGTACTGTTATATTTAATTATATAGGCTACATCTTTTATAATTCTAAGGAATTATATAAAATATAATAATATTAAGTAATATAGATATATTACCTATTCTCAATATTATAATAGAAATAGCTTCCCTAAAGCTTATTTAATTAGTTTACCTTATAGAAATAAAGGAATAATTAAGGGAAATAACTAACTACTCTATTAAGGTAAAGTGGAAGTATCTAGTAATTAAGAAGCTGGTGGTATTAAGTTAGGTAGAATATCTTAAAATATTATATTTAAGTAATAGCCTTTAAGTATAATAATATATATGGAAATAGTAATATTATTTATAGGTTTGCTACTAATAGTAATACTTTTAGTAAAAATATAGATTATTATCTAAATCTAGAGAACTCTTGTAATCTTACCTCTATTTAGGGTAACAGGTTTCTTACTGGAAAATAATATAAAAACTAACCCTAGGGTAACTTTAGTAAAGTTATCCTCCTTAAGATTAACTTCTATTTAGTATTATATAATGATACTATTATTAATATTAATCTCTAGTGAAGTCTTAGGCTTATTATTATTAAGGTTATCAATATTGTTATAAGTTATAAGGAAGATTGAGTATACTGCTGTAAAGTATACCTTAAGGTTAGTAGTTAACCTATATCTATAAAATAAGATACAGCTTTTCTTAAAAGTGTACCTTATAGATTGATAACTAGACTTACTATGTATATAGTATTTTTAAGTAGTATAGCTATATAAAGATATTAGAGGTAAATAATAGCTATTTCAAGTGTGGGGTTATTTATATATAAAGATAGTATTATAACCTTAGAAATTACCTTAAGGTAAGTTATATATATATTTAGTTTAGAATTAATTATTAGCTACCCTGTAGTAGTTATCTCTATTATCTTAAATAAATTATATTTTTGAAATTAATATTATATTACTTATAGTAAATTATAACTCATTATAAAGTTTTTGTAAGATTACTATAAGATTAAAGGGAGCTAACTAGCATTCTAGTACATTATAATTATTTAGTTCACTGGATACTCATATAGTAAAAGCTATAGAGGTGGGTTACTTACCAGTTAACCCACTTATTGAGACTAATTAAATAAAAGGAATTATCCTCCAGATTAATTCCAAAAATATACAGCATATATATATATATATACTACAACGTAAATTTAGATATAAATAATTAGAAACAACTAGTTCCAACTAAGTTATAATAAATTAATTAATTATTAGTATTTACCAGTTATAAATTAATGTTAATTAGTAGTTCGACTAATACTAATACTTATTATTACTACTTAACTATACATTAGTAAGAAATACCTCAAGAAATAAGATTATAATATCTCCTAAGAAATTCTCCAGATAGCTTCGAAATAGAAATAGGTAACTTAAAGTTATTATAACTATATATTACCTTACGAATATCTTTACTACACCTATAATCGAAATAGAGGTAAAAATAAACTTATAAAAACCTACTTACTTAATATTATATTATATTTATTATATAGCAGACTAATAACCTAAATCAATATTAAATTAAGAAAGTGAAATATTATAATAAAGTAATACAATTAGTATAACCAGAACGAAGGAATATATAATAAAACTGCTTTTTCTTACCACTATCCTCAGATATTATATATATATTTATATAATAAGAAATAAAAGATCACCTTAATAACTAAAAATATAATATACTAACCTTCCCTCTATAATAATATAAGGAAATGCTAATAAACCTAGATATATTTATATCTATAGTATATTAATATATCTAGATATATAATATAGCTTACCTAATAGTTAGAATTTAAATAATCAAGAAGTAATAATATAAGAAAAAACAATTACTTTATATAGTAAGGAAACTTTAGATATAATTATATAAATATAACTAATAATATAAATTAATATAAAATATTTTCCGGATTTAAACCAGATAATAGTATCAGTCTATAATTCTTTCTCTTACATATTTCATAAGTAACTGTAGTGAAATAGTATCCTAATTGGAATTCCCCAGAAAGCGGTAAACTATTAAGATATTATAACTTATACTGAAATAGAAGGTATTAAGAAACTATTATTCCTTATTTCTACCTATAAATATACGCTAGGTATTGAATAGAATATTAATAAAAATGAGGTAACTATAAGTTAAACTAATAAACATTATAACTAGCTAAAGGAGAAAGAAAATTAATATTAATAGTATTACTGTTTACTTAAAACACTCTTATTAGAAGAAGTTTTCTAAATAAAAACCATATTCTAAGAAAAATAAAACGAAAACGTATTTATACTAATAGCAAAACCAGAGAAATAAGAAGGGAAGGAAATAATAAGATAATATAAGAGAATAATTACTTATATTAAAGGTAATATAATATATCCAACTGGCTAATTACTATAGTTTGTTCTTAAGATCTTTCTCTATAGTAATAAAAAGCTAAGAGATAATATACTAAACAAATATAAATTTATATAATTAATAATATCCCTATATTACTACCTATTATTACTATCCACCGTAGGTGGTATATTTATATAATAAGTAACTAAGTTAAATTGATAATAACCTTAATAATACTACTATTTAATAATAACCTACCTATATCTCTAAAGTAAGCCTCTATAAGGTTGCAAATAAAGTATGTCAATTTACTACTGATATTACCAATAAGAAATAATGCCTGGCAAATTATTAAAGATTTCAGATAGAAAGATATTTATTGGATTTTACTAAACGAAGATTTCTACCTAGTAATTATAATTTCTTTAATAAGTATATATACCTCTAAAGCTATAGCGTTTAGATAAATACCCGTAATTAGGATATAGTAAAGCTATACTAACTATTAATATTCTTTCAGTCTAATTCTCTAAATATATATTTCTCCCCAAACTTTATGAATAGCCTTCGCAAGAATATAACCTATAATAATATCCTTATAATAGAGATTAATAAGTATAAGAAGGTATTTTAGTATATAAAAGTAAAGATACTGATTGAAATATACTAAAAGGTTATATCTTAATAACAAGGTAGTAATATTAAACCTCAGACTAATATAAATAGCATCTAACTTAATAATATCTTTATCTACTACTATATATTTTTATAGAAGAAATAAGATACTTACTTCAATAAAATATGGAGATTCTTCAATAGTAACTTTAAAAGATAAAACTTAGATTATTTTGGTAATATAGAGAAAGTAGTAATATAAGTTCTTAAAAACTACCTTATAGGAAGAAATATATACTTCCCACAGATACAAATGTAATAAAAGAGAAGTTAATAGAGATATCTAATGAGAAGATGCCAATAAGATAGATAAAGTATTAGAAGATAACTTTATAGCTATCCACTTTACTATAGTGAATAGTAAGAAGGAAACTGTCAACACTGTGAAACTTACAGAGATTCTTCAAAATCGCACCTTTTATTATTAAATAACTACTAATAAGTTAGAAATCTTCCTAACCTTATAATACTTTAAAGTTATTTTCAAAAGTATTCTCCTAGATACTAATTAGGTTAATTTCCTACTGGAGGTATATAATAACTTAAAGTCCTCTAGAGAATCCTTCCTAATATCTCTCTAGATAAAATAACCTTAAAGATAAATTTCAAACTCAGAAATAAATTAAGCTTTATAAGTTTTAGTATAACCAGAATATCTATATCTTTTAAAGATATTACGTTTAATATTATATTTATAGCTATATTATTTCTACTAAATCTCTCTAATATAAATTACCTTTAAGAATACCTTAATAACCTTGATAATATAATTAAATAAGAGGAGATATTACTATTTATAGAAAAGAAGAATAAATATTTAAAATTCTCTATATAGAAAGATTCCTATAGTAAGATTATTAACTTCGTTATAAAGATAGAAATATAGTAACTTTATAAGATATTTAGCCACCCTAGTATCTAAAAGTTAAATAATATACTAAAGAAAGTAGGTAAAACTATAATAACTGATAAGATTAAGATAATGACAAAACGCTGCTACTAATACTAAATAAATAGTAAAGTACCATACTAATTTAAATTTAGCTTTAAATATAACTATAAGTTTAATAAAAGGATTATTATTAATATTATATATCTTAATAGTAAGAAGTTTATACTATATACTATTAATATTTCTATAATATTTATAGCTGCAAAATTAATAATATGTATCTCTATAGAACATATTTAATATATAATGAGAGTATATTAAATTAATATATACTAAAAACCTCTAAACAAAATTATTACTAATATAAAATATACTTTCACAGCTAAAAGCTTTAAGAAAGAAGCTAATAAAATAAATAGTTAGATTAAGATTATATTAGTTAAAGTTTATAATAATTTTAGTAAGAAAGAATATTACTTTATGTTTCTATAGAAAATATATAAACTAATTTAGGATAAAGTATTAGAGATTAATAAAGAGGAAATACTATACAATACAGTTAAGGTAGTTAATAATATAAGTAATCTAAATAACCTTATAATAATTATACTAGTTTATAAAGTATATTTATATTTTAACTTAATATTACTATTATTTCTAAATATTATAAAATATGTAGTAGCTATCCATGAAGTATTAAAAGAAGTATCTTAAGTTTATACTTAAAGGTAAGTTTCTAACACTCTAAATATATATAATAATTCTTCTACTACCTTAGTTTACTATCTGCCTCTATAATTAGAAATATATATTTATTATAAATATTTAGAATATATAGAATCCTTTAGACTTATCATAATTAATAGTAAGATATATATTATAAAGATAACTAGTAAATTTGATATCTTTAGATTAATAATAGTTAAGTTATATTATTAGCTATATACTAAAAAGAAAGAAAACCAGAAAGTATATTATAATTAGCTACTAAATAAATATCTAGAAAAGAAAACATTAATAGTAATATTAAAGAAAAAGAGCCTAATATAATAAAAGTAACTATATAGAGTTATAATTCTTATTATAGAGGCTAATCTTATCAATAATATTTACTATAACATCTCTCTAATAATCAGAAAGTAAGAGGTATTTACTAAAGCTATTAAGCTTTACTAATATAATCTTATTTAAATATATTTAATATTATTTTAGAAATTATATACTATAGCGTGGAAGACTTTATTAGCAAAAAGTTTACTTCACCTTTAATACTGTAATATCTAAAAGTATAATAATATAAGAATCTTTAGGTTCCACTTTATTAATAAGATTTAAGATATAGATAATATATTTTATAAGAAACTACAGTTAGTAATTAAGAATTATAATAATTAGAGAAGAACTAATATTCTTATATAATTACTAATAATTCAATCAATTACCTATTATTTAATATAAATATTATTAGTAATATTTAAAGAGGTAACTTCTATAAAAGTGTATCTTTAATATATTATCTAAGTATATATATAAATAGAGATAGTATGAAATTAATTTATATTAGTGAAGCTATTTATAAGTCCATATAGCTTATATCTAGAAGATACTATTATTATTATAGTTTTACTATTATACAACCTTATAAAGTTAAAGATCTATTAGTATATTATATAATTTAGCTACTATAAGAACTTACTATAAATAGAAACCTTATTCAAAAATCTATATTTTATAATCTTTATATTTAATAATTTATATTTTGGTATTATAAATATATAAATAGATAATATTCTCAGCCTCTACTTACCTGAATTGAATAATAAAAAAGGAAAGAAGCTTCAGCAAGTGGAATTTATAGCTAAATTAAAGTCAATATTTATATAATATAAATTCCTTATATTTAATAGAAATATAATTACCCTAAAGAACAATAGTAATATTATCTTCACCCAAAATGAATAACGTAAGGAAATCAAGCTTATTAACTATATATCTTAAACCGTAAAGTTAATATATATTAAATAATAAATATAAGGGATATATATAGCCTCTATATACTAACGAGAGGTATATTTTAATCTCTCTATTACAGCCTAATATTAAAGTCTAGTATTAGAGAATATTAAGAAACTTAATAAATATCTAATATAATAAATAAATAATCCTAAAAGAGGTTTAATATTCATCCTCACTAATATTAAGATAATAAGGTTATATATTTTCGTTATTAAATATTTTGCTGATAATAATAATATAATATTCCAGCGGAAGGGGCTAATAGCGTACTTTCTATTGCAACTATTAGTGAATATATTACTATTATAGAATGCCACAGAAGGCTTGAGATTCCAGTAGATTTTATAGAGATTTCCCGCTGGAAATAACCAGGAAATTACTAGAATTTCCTATAAGATTTCCCCAGAATCTCCCTAGATTTCCTATAGAATTTCTCCAGAATTTCTCCAGAATTTCCTAATAGACTTCCAGAAGAATTCCTAATATAATATCTAAGAAATCTAGATAGATTCCCCCTCGAAAATAGAAGAATTATCAGCTTTTATACTATTATTTTACTAGTATTAAAATATAATAATAAATAATATAACTTACCTTTTATTATTAGGATTTTAGTTTCTTTTATAAATAACTAATTAATATAACTAGAGAATATTAAATTAATAATAGAACTTCAATATTAGTAAATAGAAATATCTCTTATTTTCTGGAAGATTATATTACTAAATTAATATAAAGGTTAGTAGATAGTAGGTAAAGTTAATATTATAATTACTTAATTCGTATAATCTGTATTTCTATTAAATTTATTTTAAGTAGATTAAATAATTATAGTATATAATAAAGATTTATCTTTATTTTAAGAATACTTAATATTATATAAAATTAAGTTATTAAATTTAATATTAGAAGCTTTTTAAAATTATTCTATATTATTTACTATATATTAATTTCTAGATATATATTTAAAATAAGAATATAAATTTAAGCTTTGGCTTTCATAACTTATTGATAGGGATGCTAATAATAACAAAGCCAAAAAAAGGCTAATATCTGGAAAAATTCTATTTATTATAAATAATTAATTATAATATTCTTCCAAGAAGCTGGTAGAACTATATATTATTATTCTAAGTCCTTATTCCAGCAGATTATTGTTAAACCTTAAATTAAAAGCTAGAGAAACTAAATTCTCCAAAAGAATAGAAATCTATAAAAACTTCTAACTAAACTTTAAAAGCTTAAGTTAAGTTTCTCTATCTTAATTTCCATTTAGTAAAATAACCTTACTCTCTAATACTTCAGTTAAATCTTTATAATCTAAAGAATCTAAACTACGTTTCCCTTAATATAAATTACTATTAATAGGTAAAGTTATATTAATATATTTAGAAGTAACTCTAGAAGTAATATAACTAATAGTTAAATTAGATATAGACATTTCTGCCTATACTTATAATAAGAATAGAATCTTGAAAATACCTCCAGAAAAGTATAAATAAATTTTACTAATTACTATAAAATACCAAAAGTTATATATAAATCCTCCTAACTTAAGAGACTTACTACTACTAGCTTTATACCTAGGAATTTAACCTTAAATTAAAAACTAAAATCTAAGGGAAATAAAGTTACTACTGAAACTACCTCTAAATTAACCTCTTAATCAACCTCCTAATCTACCTCCTAATATACTATTTAATCTACCTCTAAATCTAAATAATAATTAGAAACCTATAGCCACTTTATACCAAACTTAGGAAATATTCTAGTCTATATAATAAGGTAAACCACCAGAACTACCTCCAGAATTATTATTACTAACCTTAATAAAAATGAAAGTGTATTAGAACTTAACTTACAAAATACAGACCTTGAGAAAATACTATAAAATGATAAATTTAAGCTAGAGAAAATTAGATTCTTTAATTCTTCCGATAAATATAATCTTTTAAGAGAATTCCATATAGATAGTATTAAGAAAGTTTATATAAGTATAGAATAATTTATTAAAATAGTAAAAGCTTATATAGATTACTTTAGTTACCACTACTTAGTATTAATTAAAAATATATTTTAATATCTCTAAAGAACTACCTATAATTAGTATATAATAAATTTTAGTAATAAATAATAAGAAGAACTTTAATATTATTAATATAAACTGGAGAATTAGATAACCGTTCTTAAAATAAGATTTAAGATTTCTATTTAGGCTGCTAAATAGGAACTTAAGAAAGTTTAATATACTATAGATAATACTTATAATAAACTAAATCTAAGGATATTTACTACTAAAGTTACTAATTTAATAAACTAAGTTTAGTATTATAAATTGGAAATTCTTAAGATACTTTATAATAAACTGAATTTTAATTCTATTATAAGAATGTTAAAACCAAAACTAACTATTAAAAGAGATAAGTAAATTAAATTTATTATAGATTGCCAGAATGGATAGATAAGAAATATAATTTCCAGTTGATAGAAGAACCTAAGAAGGAAATTAATACTAAAGTAATATAATAAAACCTTCCAAAATACTATAAATTGCAGAAAGAAATCTATAAATTAAGCTTACAAAATCCACAATAGTCTAATAAACTAATTTTCTCTAAAGTCTAATTACTTTAATTAACTATAATATATAACTAAAGAAGTAACTTACTTTATTAATTAATATAAAAGTAAATCCTCAAGTAATATAAAATTTTCTTCTATAACAAAAAAGTGAAATAAGCTTATAAAATAATATAACTAGTCTAAAAGAATAGGTTAAAATATCAAACCAGAAAAGGTTACCTATAACTAATATCTTGAACTAAATTCCACTAATAAGATTAAATTATAGAACTTTATAGATATCTAAATACTTAACCTAAATAGTTATATTAACTATAAAGGTAAGAAAAATATAAAAGAAGACTCCTAAAAATAATATAGTATATATACCACTAATAATAACTATATGCTATTTATAGATTTGGAAGATAGTATCCCGGAATTTATATAAAAAGATATTAATATAGTTTGTAATAACTATATTCTAAGTAACTATGAGAAACTATTAGGACATTAGAATAACTTCTTTATTTTAGTAGGATATTCTATCTGTAACGAACTAATAGATATAAAGTATAAAGAAAGAAATTAATATTACTAAAAATATTAAAAGAAAATTAAATCCTTCTGGAAAGATAGTTTATTAAAATTAAAATCCCCCTCGGTAATAATATTATTAACTACTTTATATAAAAGTATCTATACTAAAATTAAGATATAAAATATACTAAATATTATTATTTTTAATGTCTATATTAATATTAAAGCTACTAGATTCCTTATTTGAAAGAATATTCTAAATTAATTACTAAAGCATTAGTTTTATCTAAATCTTACTACTTACCTATTGAAAGTAGAAACCTTGAAAGTTATAGAATAAATAATATTTTTGCTATTCTGTTAAGAAGAAATTAATAATATACTTAAACTTACTAAACTTAATTTTAAAATCTAGATAATTAATAAACTTAATATTAAAATCCTTATAAGCTAAGAATTTAATATTCCTTATAAAGTTAATATTCTTAATACTAAAGAAATTACCAAAAGTAACTTATATTAAGACCTAAAAGTCCCAGTATAAATATATACTAAAAGAATATCTAATATTTATTTAGTGTTAGTTACACTATACTGTAAGGTATATAGTAACTATACGTACTGCTACGTATATAGCAGTATACCCTCCAGGGCCTACTAGCTACAGATACCTAGTATCTAACGCCAGCTATAGCCTAGTAGTATAGTAATTAGTAAGTAATTACTATACTATAGATCTAGAGCTTTACGTAATACTATACACTATATAATATAGGAATAATAATAACTAATAACCAGAATATCAGTTTACATCTATATAATAAAATTATATATAGTATATAATTACCCTAATAATTAAACTAACACTAATCAGTAGTTAACCTAACTATTATACTACTATACTGCAGATTAGCAAAACCTATTATACTAGAAGAAGTAATTATAAAATCCTACACCTAAGGTTTATATAAAGTGAAAGATTATGAAATTATTACTTAGATACCTCAGACCCTCCCTACTCTAGAATCTCACTAGAAACCTCTAAACTATATACTAACCTCCTTAAGAAGATTACTATAAAGAAAGTATTTTTAGATAGTAATTATAATTATCTTAGTAAGCTTCCTTTTTATAATAATTAAGTTAAAATACTCTATATAATAGATAAAAAGTTAAGTATTATTATACTCTTATTATTACTATCTGGAATATATTCAGTAAGTATAATAAACTCTTTTAAATTATTACTAAACTTTTTAGTATTAGAAATTTATAGTATCTCTAGTTTTAACCTCTTAGGAGACCTATATAGCCTCTTAAAAACTTTTCCCCTACCTCTCTCTATATAAATCCAGTAAAAATTAATAATCCCCCCTTATCTTATATTTTTCTTATTTTTATAATAATATCTAAATTAATCTCTATAGGTAAGATACTTACTACAGATACTCCTACTTCCACAATAGTTTCACCAGTAAGTATCCTGATTTCTATAAAATTCTATTTATATATTAACTTATCCCTCTTTAGCTAAATCCTTAATATTAACTATAATAGTATTAAGGAGGAGGATCTTATGATAATCTCTATTTTTTTAACTTACTAAATAACCCTCTATACTTATATAAAACTCTCTAGCTTAGAACTTTTCTAGATATTTAAAAGTAACTTTAAAGACTAGCTCCTTATAATATAGTAACTAGCTAATATTAATATAGTTTACTATTTTAGGAACTACCTTATAGTCTATAGTATTAAAATTAATCTAAATAGTAACTAAATCTATATTATTATAAACTAATTTACCTAATAGAATAAGTTTATATTATAGATCCTTAAGGAGATTAATAATATTTTAAGATAATATACTACTTTTAAGACTAACCTTAAGAGATATTCTAAGTAACTTAATAACCTTATAATAATTAAGTTAGACTTTCTATTACCTCTCTATAGTATCTAACTAAAAGTTAAAAATATTATATTAGTAATACTCTTACTATAAGTAGTTAAAGAGAGATATCCACTATTATACTAGCTAGCTTATATATATACAGCTTTAGATAAGAGACCTTTATTATAACTATCAGCTTTACTAGCCTCCTATTTAACTATCTCAAAGTTTCTCTAGTATTAAGAAGACTACTAAGACCCCAGCTGAGACTAATCTAGATATTAAGCATACTCCTCACATATTATCACTACTACCCTTTTTAATAGTATATCCACTAAGTATACTACAGACCTCACAAAATTATATAATAAAAATATAAAATTTAGCAGAAGCTTCTATAATATTCTTAAGTTAAAAATCCATATTTTTCATAATGACTACTTTAAGTTTAGTATTCTATAATATATATAGGTAGAATTCTTTTCAATTATACTTAAAAATAATACTCTTAAGTTTTACTTTAACCACTTAAGTAACTTAAATATTAATTTTATATTTGATAAAATAGTCTAATAGGTTAAAGATTACTTTAAGAATAATAAGAATTAATAATTCTATTTCTCTAACTGGTAAAATACTATCTTTTAAAATATTATTACTAAGAATCCTAATAACAAAAAGGAGACTTTTAAGCTCCTAATCTTAAAACTTATATATATCTAAAGAACTTTCCCTATTAAGATCTGAATAGAAAATATCCTCTACTTCTAGCTTATAAGTATATACTATAGTATACTAAAATACTAGTTAGCTTTCTTTAGTTTTATAGTAACCTCCCAGAGTCTCTATAACTAATTATAATCTTCTGTAAGTAATATCTTATTAATCTAAAAAATATAATATTTACAGGATAATAGAAATAATTACTAGAGGGTAGTTAGAAACTAATTTTAGACTAACTATATATATAACTTACCTGAAGGTAACTCTTAAGACTATAGTTATATCTCTATATATATACAGCTTTACGCTCCAGGTAGCTATCATTTACCTCTAATATCTATATATAGCTACACTAATTAAAAATACTATATATATAGTAAATCTGGTTATTAATCTATAAGGTACACTCTTGAGGAGAAGTATATTTTATATAATAAGTATAAATTAATTACTAACCTTAAAGTATACTCTATAGTAATATACTAAGTTTTCCTTATAAGCTACAAAAGTATTAATAACCTCAATAATAATAACCTCGAGGCTCCGCTAGAAATTAATACTAATAAAGATATTATTATATAATATTAAATAGATATTAACCTCAAGGAAAGCTACTCTATAGGATCTGCCCCAGAGTTATTTTTCATATTAGTTTATAGTAAGAGGTTTATTACTCTTAATAGAAGTAAAATTACTTAAATTTTCTAAAATTAGGTAATAGTCTATACTCTTACTAAAAATATTACTACTAGTAGTAAACTTACAGATAGTATTACTATCTCTATATATACGTTTATACTTAAAAGCTACTATTTAAATACTATATGTCAAAATATTCTACTTAACTTAAATATTATTAACTTCTTAACTACTAGATACTTTCAGTTTACTATATTGAAGCAGTTAGTTATCCTCTCTATTATCCTTACGCCTCTATAAAGTAAACTAGTTATAATATACTTTAGAGAAACTACCCCTATTATAATTTTTAGAATAATAGATATATTTATATTATTTAGTATTATTATATTTTATATAGTCTCTTATAATATACTCTTCCTCTTCTGCCTTATAGATATAGATTACTTCAGTATTATATTTAATAATATCTATAATAAGCTCCAGTAGGATGAAAAAATTATATCTATTATTTAAAAATAGAGGTATCTATAGATACTTCTTAATATAGAGAAAATAATTACCTCTATATACCTTATAGAGATAGAGATATAGAGACTCCACTACTATTTTAGATATCTAGCTATTATATATTTCTATAATATCCTCACTAAAGTAGGATATCCAGTTAAATAATATACTCTTGAGGCTCTTAAGAGATACTGCTACTACTACTAAATATATAGTATAACTTCCTTATAATTTCATTTTACTATTTAAGGTAATATTAATTTTAACTTTAAGATTATTATTAATATTATCTATATTAATAACTATAATATACTCTATATTATGAATACTACTATAATATTTAACGCAACTCAATTTTTACTTAACCTATTAGTAAAAGTAATATAGGAGATCCATAAGCTATATTAGATTAATATATACCAAGGCTCTCCCAATTGTATTATTACTAATATAGATATAATCTTTCAATCTAAAGACTTTAGATTAGAAATAAAAACTATAGAATTAACAGTTTATATTATACTTATTGAGGTGTATAATAATATTAGTAAAGTTAAGTATTACTATATACTCCAATATTATATATATGAGATTTACTATATAGAGCTTCCTACTGCTACTTAAGAAGTATCTCTTTAGGTAGTATATAAAGTAATTAATAATATTACTAACCTGAATAACTTTATACTTATACTGCTTATTTTTAGAGTATATTTATATTTTACGGAAGATTTAGCTTCCTCTCTGGATATTATTACCTAGACTTAAACCATATATAAGACTATAGAGGAGGTTTACTGTAAGTATACTAAGTATACCATTAATGTTATTTTAGTAATATATAATAGCCTCAATACTTCTCGTATAATAACTCTTCCGCTCTAAACTCTTATATATATATAGTAAGAGAAAAAAAGCTAGTAAAAGCCACACCTTCTTATTACTACCTACAGTAAAACTTATATTTTTAAGCTACTTTATAGTTCTTAAGAGTTTCAATTAATAGCTATAAAATAGTATTTTAAAAATAATAAATGAGAGATCAATAATAATATAGCTAAAGTTATAGTTTTATAAAAGCTAGTACTTATAGCTTTATATATTAACCTTTAGTTAAACTAAAGATCTCTAAGTAACCTGAAAGTAAACAGAAGCCTATAATTCTATATAGTTACTCTAATTTTATTTATAACTATCCCTAAGATTCTAAATATATAACTAATACTTTATACTACTTCTATCTTAAGAGATAATAATACTTTCCCTCTTTAAGTAGTTAGTAAGCTACTATCTTAACTTCAAATATCTAAGATAGGATAGATACTTCTAAGTTATATAATCTGCAGGTATACAGTTAGTTTACTACCTCTAAAAATTAACTAAGAGGTTTATTTTATAGTATACTTTATAGTTAAGAAGTAGTTAAATCTAATACTCTCACTTACCCTCTACATAAAAGGTATAATTATAATATCTAGCTTACTATTTAAAAAGTTGATTAAAAAAAAGGTTAGAAATATTATTAATAATAATATTATAAAAGTTATTTAATATAACTCTATCCTCTATAAAAACTATAAGTCTTTTAAGTTCTATATTATTAATAAGATTAAAAATAAGGATATTAATAAGGTATATAAGAAGTTAAGATTAATGATTTAAGGTTTTAGAAACTATAGTAAGTTTGAGATTTTGATATAATTACTAATAATTTAATAAAGTAACTAGTAGTTAATTTTAGCTATAAACCTAACTCTCCTTAAGTATAAAGATATAATAATATAGCTTTATAATATTATCTAAACCTATATTTAAGCTAAAATAAATTTTATAAAGTTTATTATAACTAAACTACCTTCACACCTTAAAAAGTAGTATCCTCTAAACTCTATAATAATTATTATTAAGTTACTTTACAGCCTCACTAAAGCTGGAACCTACTAGTAGGTAACTTACTTAATATATTATAAGAAGAAGTTATAAATAGAGACTTTAATATATAACCTATACCTCCTTATCTTATATACTTAAAGTAACACTTTTAGTTTTATTAGTATATAAACTAATAATACTCTCAGTCTCTCTAATATAGTATTTTCTTACTGAGAGGATAAGAAGCTTAAAAAAACTTTATTTAAGGTAAAACCTAAGATTATATTCTTAGAGACTATATCCTTTATATTTAATAGAAATATCCTATTGTTTTATAGTAATTACCTTTACTTACACTAAAAATACTAAACGTAAAAGCTAGCCCCTATTAATATATATACTATATTTCAAGTATTTAAGAAGGTATATATTAAATAATATATATATAGTATATTTCTTACCTCTATATATTAACTAGAGGCTCTATTTAACCTCTCATACGTAGTATAAAAATAATAACCTTTAAGTAATAATACTATTATACTTAATAAATAGCTTAAGTAGTAAATAGAGTATCTTAACTAAAGTTTCAACTTTATACTACTTAACCTCTCTAAAATATACTTTTATATTTTTATTAATAGCTTTTTTGCTAATAATATTAACTTCTTATCTTAAGTGAAATTTATAATAATCTTAAGCTAAAAGACTGTAATTAGTAATAGCTGGTTTAACCTCTATAGTAACTTTATATATTACGTATTTACTAAAAGTAAGAAGGTTACTAGAAGTATACTTACTTCAGAGATCTATATTATAATAGTTAGTATAAATTTTACTTATACTATAGCTATATTACTTAAGAAGATCCTTAAGTACTAAAAGCTTCCTTAGATTCTAACTATCATATATACTAACTTATACTTATTTTATAAATACCTTATAAAATATAGTATTACTAAAAAGAAGTATCTAATAATTAATATTATAATCTTAAGGTAGTTATATAAATACTATAAGTTCCACAAGATATAGTGAATTAATAGAGAGGATAATATTACTAATATTCTCATAAAGAGTATTCTAAACTACATCCTCAAGAGATTTATTAATTTAAACTATATAACTATTTAAATAGAGAGATAAGTAACTTAAGCAGAATAGATAAATAGGTATTCAGATATTATTTAGGCAAAAGAGTATAGATTGTAAAAAGTATTATTCTTTATATAAATAGATAGATACTAGAGTATATAGCAAAAAGAAAAGTTACTAATATTAGTTATACTATACTATAGAGTATATAGTAACTATATATACTACTATATATATAGCAGTATACCCTCTAGAGTCTACTAGCTATAAATATCTAGTATCTAGCGTCAGCTGTAGCTTAGTAGTATAGTAATTAGTAAGTAATTACTATATTATAGATCTAAAGTTTTACGTAATACTATATACTATATAATATAAGAATAATAATAACTGATAACTAGAACACCAGTTTGCATCTATATAACGAGATTACATATAGTATGCAATTACCCTAATAATTAAACTAACATTTAGTAAAGTTAGTTAAAAGTTTAATAATTCCTCCAAAACTCCTAGTATATATTCTAATTAATATATCCGAAAATTTAAAACTAATATACTTATATTTTAATCTATTTATAGTAGTATAATTTACATAATAATAAGTTAATAACTATTAGTAGCTATATATAACTACTTATTAGAAAACTAAATAATTACTAAAAACTAAAAAGGTTTCATATACTTCTCCTAACTATTAGAAGGAAATAATAATATATAACCTAAGAGAAAATAAAATCTTACTTTTTAATTATTTTAATATTAAAGATCCTTACTTAGCTATTATTAATAAGTTACACTAAAACTAAAAGCTAGATTTAAAGCTTAACTTTAATATAAATACTATTCTTACACTACAGAAAATATTAATGTATAATTACTTAAAGAAGTTTATTTAAAAAATCTCTAAAGTTATTATAAGATACCTAATTGTTTAGAAACTAAAAGGTTAAATTAATATAAAGAAAAATAAAATGATTATTATACTGGGAGGAGCTGATAGCTCGCTCTCTATTGCAACTATTAGTGGACATATTACCCCCTGAAGTATAACTTCAGCCCTCCCACCCCCGGGGGTATAATTATCCACAACAATAGGTAATTTTATTACTATTTAAACCAGTTATAAGCCAGCATTGGCATAAATACTGTTACTAGGTAAATTTTACAGTTAGAACTATATATAGGGTGAAGAGCTTAGGTACCACTACAGATACAGAGCAAAAGTAACAATTAATTATTATACCATTAGTAGATAGTTACTATAAGAAGGAAATTATATAATATTTATATTGAGTAAGTTTGGAAGATTAAAGGTTTCTAGATAATATACTAATTAGAATATATCAAAGAGGTCAGTTTAAAGAAGTTAACTTTTATACAGTATTTAAACCTTTAATCTTTATAATTTAGAAAATAGTAAATGGAAACAAAAAGGTATAAATAGTTATAAATCTGAAAGTACTTAATAGAGTTACTATTCCAGATACTTACTTTACATTACTTTAATCTAAAATTATATAGAAACTTTATAGAAAGAAATTTATTATAATAGTTAATATTAGATAATACTTTCACTAAATACTAATTATTAAAGAATATCAGAAATAGTTAATAATTATTAGCCATTAAAGATAGAATAAACCTATAGTAATATTAATAGAATTTAGAAATTTATTAGCTTATATCTAAAAGTTTATAAATGAAATGCTTAAACTATATTAGGAATTTACTTAGGTTTTTATAGATAATATTATAATTACCTCCCAAACAGGAAAATAGTATTATTAATAATTAGATACTATTCTTAATCATTTTGACGATTAAAATCTAAACTTCTTAAAAGATAAAGACTTTATAGAACTTCCTTTACTTAAACTATTAAACTTTAAATTAAATAACTTTAAATACTTAAACATTAAAAATTACATTTAAAGCCCTAAGAATATTAAGTTTTCTAAAATTCTAGTATTACTTAAGAAATAAATAGAAGTAACTGGATATTTATAGTATTTTCTACTAAAATATACTTCTGGAATTAAGCTTCTCTAGAATAGGAAAATAAAGTTATTAGCTTAAGAATGGAAATAAGAAATTATAATAGACTAGAAATAAAAATATCATTATTTTAAAATAACTTTTAATCTAACTTAGAAAGAAAAAGATAGCTTCAAAAATATTATATTAGTATTTACTATTAAAACCACCTTAATTTACTATAATTCAAACTATATATTATTTATATAAGTTAATATCTCTCATAAATATAGATATAATATATTTCTTTTCTATATACAAAATGAAGAAACTAATTGGAATTTTAGAAAATAAATACTATATATTTTAGTTTAGCTATTTATTTATGTTAGCTATATATTTACTAGTATTAAAATATAATACTAACTAATGGAACGTAAAGTTATATATTTAATCTAAACTATTGGGAAAATTGAAATACTAATTTAGTTAGTTAGAAAAACTTTATTTATTCTACTGATAGACTATATATCCACTCTAGATATAATAATTTAAATAACCTTTTTCATAACCAACAGAATAAAAGCTAACCTATATTTTATTTTAGTAGCTAAATATCTTTTTAGTTTTAACTGAAATACTACTATATTTGTGGAAATATTAATATTATTCTAGATATATTATCTAGAATATAAATAAGCTACTAGCTAACTCTAGAACATAGAAAACTATATAAAATATAAAATAACTAGGTAGTTTATTTTATAATGGAAATTAGATTAAAATAAGCTGCTAGAAAGAAATTAAGGAAATTATATTTAACTAACCGAAAGCTTAATAAAGTTTATAAATAATTTTAATAACTGAGAAATCTGAATAGATTACTCTTTAAGATATTTCATAGACTACTATATTTTATTAAATCTTTAAAATAATAAAAACTTTATTTTTCTAATTGTATAGCTAAATAATGTTTTAAGATTTTATATCAAACTAATTACCACTAAGAAATATAGACAATTTAATATAATATATCTTTAATATATATAATTCTATAGCTTATAGAGAAGATTATAGATTTTATTAAATATTACCTAACATATAGTTTACTACTAAAACTAAGAAAAAAATCACTAAGAGAACTTGAATTAATTCTATATTTACTAATATTATTTTATACTATTACTATAGATTTTATTATAGAATTACTGGAAGTATTATTAGATTTCTCTCCTTAGAAACTTACTATATTCCTCTTATTAATAATAATAACAAATAAGGTTTCTAAAGTTATACTATTAATTCCAGAATATATAATGTATATTCTTACTAATTAGGTAAAAGTTCTACTTTAGTTACTTTGTATAGGAAACTGGGGAATTTCTAAGGTAATTATTTTAGATTATAACTTGAAATTCTTATTAGAATTCTGGAACTTAATATAGAAAAATCTAAATACTAAATTTTACTTCTTAAAAGTATTGTATCTGTAAACTAATAAATATTTAAAATAAAGAAACTAGACTATAGAAATAATAGTCTATATATTAATACTTAAAAATCTAAAGAAACTATAAACTAATTCCCTAATATTAATATAATTCTTACTAAATAATAACTTTATAAATATAATATCAAAAACCTTAAATAGAATTCTCTTTAGATATAAACTTAACTTACCTTTTAACTTACTTTCTAATATAAACTTAACTATTCTATATAATATTACTTAAGATAAAGTATTTCTTTTAATTATATAGATATAAATATTTATAAAAAAGTATTTAACTATAAGTATAAATTAGTAGTATTTACCCTAGAGGAGTTTATATATCTTTAACTTAGAAAAAGCTATTACCTTTCTAGAAACCAGTTAGTAAAAACTTCTCCATTAGAAATTAAATTAATTAAAATACTGGAAAAAGTTAGAAAAGTTATTTATTATCTAAATTTACTATTAAATATAAATATTTACCTAGTTATCTTAATTACTTACCTAAATTCTATAGCTAAGTATATGAACACTCTATATAAATATACTATAATATAAACTAAGTCTATAGAATCTAATAATATTTATAAGAATAAATTTTAAGATCTATTTTAATATTATAAAATAAAGAGACTTTTAGAAAGTAAAGTAATATAATTAGAAAGAGGAAGATTTAAGATTCAGTATCTTATTAAGTGGAAAAATTAGCCTAATATTTATAATATATAGATAGATATTGATATTATAAAAATAAAGGAAATAGTTAAGAAGTTTAAAGAAAAGGAAGTTTAAAACAATAACTAGCTGACAAAGTTGAAGGAAAATAAGAAATTATTATTAAACCAATATTAAGTATCTATCATAAAAATATAGCTAGAAAAAACTAGAAATAAAGTTATAGAAAGAAAGTTAAGAAGAAATAATTCTAACTAACCTTAGAAAGATATAATTATTAATATAATTTCTTTAAAATCTCCAGAAAATTAAAAAGTTTAGAAATAGAAAGTCTCTAGAATATCTCTAAATAATTATGTAAGGATATATACCCTATAGCCTGTATATAGAGCCGGGATAGCTAGGATTATATAATTAATAGAAGCCTAGGGCTATAGGGCCTCTATAGGATAAACCCCTCTTATAGCCACTACCAGTTAGCCTATAAAGTTGAAATCTTACAACCTACAGAAACCTACCTTTTGCTACTTTTCCTTCCCTTATCTAGACTTTTAGCTACACTCTTATAATCTTTTAACTTCTATCTCTCTAAGAAGGTAAAATTGGAGTTTCAGTAATAGCTTTATTATAATAAATAGTTACTAAACGGTTAGTATTTATATCTGTAACTATATTAAGAATAATAACGCCCTAAGTTATAGCCTCCAAAAATTTAGCCTCCGAAAATACAGCCCCTAAAAATACACCTTCCAATAATATACACTCTACTAGCAAGTATATAGTAATCCCTATACTAGCCGTATTAATATAAGCGGCTGAAGTAAGTAATATAAGTAATATAGTTACTAGTAACGCTAGTAATATAGTAATAGTAACTATCATAGTATTTATATATCTTCTTAAATAGTAGTTCTTCTTTATAGAGATTATAGTGGAATATTTATTCAGCAGTATACTTATAGTAAGTCTAATACTGTTATTATTAGCCCTATCTATTATTCCTAATTATAGGGATTACTTAAAGCTTCCTAGTTACCTATATAGCTTACTTTATAAGGATACTATATTATATAAAATTGAGGATTAGCTAATAGTAATCTCAGATAGCTATATATTATAGCTATAAGTTTTAGTAGCCTAAAAGATTTAGTATGCTATAATAAAGTTATTATATAACCTATAAACTTAATAGTATAATTACTGCTATATACTACCAGACCATATATAGGCTAATTTTGCAGTATTTACTTACTACTTATAAAGTAACTCTACCCTATAAAGATTATATCTATATAACATACTTTATATTATATAATATAAAGGCTAGTTTCTACTAAAGCTTTATACTGAATAGTTAGTAAACTATAGGTTTCTAGGGATTCTTAGATTAGAGATATTATAATTTTATATATTCACCTTCTTCTACTACCTTAAGGTTAGAATATAGAGGTATTTATAATACTAAAAACTTAATAATTAGTAACTAAAAGCTATAGCCTTAGTAGCTAAATACCTCTAGGAGATATTATAGTCTTATAAGGCTTCCAGTAGTATTATTAAGGGAGCTACTAACTAAAATATGGCTATAAGTTTAGTATATATATACCGTAAGGTAGTTAATAAGATAATTCCAGCTAAGAAGCCTTACCCTAAGGATTAACCTATATCCACCTGTAAGATATATAGTAAGTTAGGCTATTCTATAGCTACTTACTACTATAATAAAATCTATATAAAGTATGGTTAAAGAGGTTATTTAGTAAGGTTTTGCTGCATCAAGGATATTACTAAAAGTATACTAAGAATATCCTAAGGAGGCCCCCATTAGAAGTTAATACTACAGTATAATAAGAGGATATTAATATAAATACTATACTTATAGTATTTCGAAAGTATATTAAGATATAACAACAGACTTTAAAAACTTATAGAGTTACTTTCTCCTTACTGAGGCTTAGATATAGAGGTATTTGCAGTATCTAAAGTTTAAATAAGTATTAGTATATATACTATATTAAGGATATTACTGAAGCTATACTGAAGGTATCCTAAGGGGGCTCTTACTAAAGCTATATTATTAGCATATATATTAGTATCCTACTGTTAGAGAGGTTTCTTATAGCTTTTAGTATAATAGGAAGAGGTTAGATACTTTAGGTTATCTAAAAAGTTATATTATCAGTATGTATGCTAGTATTCTGCTGCCGGAGAGGTTTTATAAAGCCTTCAGTATAATAGAATAAAATTAGATACCTTAGTAGTATCTAAAGAATTAGTTTTTACTCTAATTAGCCTAATTTACTATTAGGAGCCTTATAGTGTAATTTACTATAGGATAATTTATTTTAATGATTTTAACTATTTTAACTGTTATGTTAACTATTACTTTAACTGTTTTTAACTATTATTTCACCTGTTACTTGAACTATTATTTTACTTTCAAACTCTAAGCTACTAGTAAATAATTAATAATATTATATATTCAAAGCGGCTATATAGCATTTATAGGCTTTAGAGCCTAAAGGTTTTAAAAGGGGGGATAATTGTAAAGATATATACTTTATAGCCTGTATAGGAAGTCAGAATAGCTAGAATTATGTAATTAATAGAGGCTTAGGGCTATAAGGCCTCTATAAGATAAAACCCTCTTATAGCTACTACTAGTTAGCTTACGAAGTTAAAATCTTATAACTTACGGAGATCTACCTTTTGCTACTTTTCCTTCCCTTACCTAGGCTTTTAGCCACACTCTTACAAATCAAAAAGCTTATAAATTAAAAAACTACTATAAAATTGTAAAGTAATCTAAAAAGAAATAATAATCTAAACCTATTTTAAATTATAGTATCTTTCTTAGATAACTATAATAGATGAAATTATTTATAAACTAAAAGAATAATAATATTATTTAGTAACTATATTCTAAATAGCCTACTAAAGTAAGTAAATAGAGGATATTTTACTATATAGAAAATGTTTCTATATTCTTTATAATAAAATAGCTATGAGAGAATATTATTACTAATATATAGAATAAAGGTAGATATTTTCCCTATTTATTAATGTCTTAAAATATATTATTTCTTATATTTCTATATACTTACTTATATTTGTTATAATATACTAATACTTTATATCTAATATTATATATTATAATAAATTAAAAGATAAATCTTATATTAAACCTTAGTATAACTTATTCTCTAGTAGTAAGAAAGATAAAAACCTAATATTTTCTAGTTACTTCTAAATACTTACTATTCATGAAAAAGAATTATCTCTCTCTAAATATATTAGATCTATAAGCAACCAGTTTAAAACTTAAGGTAATATTAATACGTAAACTTTTTAAAATTACTAAGCTACTGTAATTTCTAAGGAAATTATATTTTCCTTTAATCTAATTTAGACAAATATTTTTTTTATCATAGATACTAAATTTAGCTATATTAATAATATTAAGATAGCTAAACTTACTCTTCTTACCTTTCCTTAATTATCTTTTTATGATAACTTTAATATATAAACTATTTACTTTTATAAAAGTTAGCTAATTTATCTTAAATCTTGAAGTTCTACTTTAATTTCCACTAGTAATTTAGATTATATTTTAATTACTGATTATAATTACTTTTCTCTATACTTTATATAGTTAGCTACTAATTTTACTATTAGTTATATAAGAAATACAGCTAGTAGATTCCTACTTTATATATAAAATCCAGTAATTCTTACTTTCTTTATTTAAAATTAGGAATCTGTAAATATATACTTTATCCAGTTAGGAAGCTAATAGCAACCAATTATTTTTAAAGCTAATATATAAAAGGAGAGAATTAAGAAGATAGTATAATAAAAAAATATTATTACTAAACTTAAATAAAAACAGAAAAATATAAAGATTTTAATTAAGATAGCCTGGAATAATATAAATATATTATTCAATAAAATACCTAATATTATAAGAATACTAGTAATTCTAATATCTTTACTTAATATTAAGAGTAACTTTAATTTCTCTATATGTGAATATATTTTAAAGAGATAATTTAGCTAAAATAGTTCTAATCCGGCAAAATATATTAAATATAATAAATTGAACTAGAATATCTAATAAAATCTCTAGCTAACTTAATAAACTCCAGCGTTTAAGTTTAAATTAAATAACATCCAATTAATATCTACTTTTAATCTAGTTAACGAAATTAATTAACTTATTATAGTTAGTCTAAATGGAATATTAATTAGTAAATGAAAACTTAAGATTAATAAATTAATGATTACTTATACTTATAAATATAAGCTAATTCTTTAGGTTATTCATGGAAAGATAGTTAGCTTTTTCTATAATAGCCTCTATTCTTTAGCTAACTAACTAATAATTAAATACCTAATAAATCTATATATTAATATTTTTTAGAAGAATAACTATCTAAAGATAGTTTTCCTAATATTTCTAATAAATATCCTCTATTCTTTCTGCAAATGTACCAGAGGTAATTATTATAAGGTTAAAGAAGTATATTATAGCTATTATACCTAAGAAAGGAAAAAAGCTCTTTCTGAATAAATTTTATTTTATAGACTATAATAACTTTATAATATTTATAGTTAATAATATTAGTTTTCTATGGAAGTATTCTGCTATAATTATATACTTCTTATTAACTAACTATATTAATATTTAGGGTATCCAGAATATTAATACTAAACATATCTTTACTCTTCTTAAAGTAAGTAAGAGAAACTATATTACTTAAGTTAATAAATAATATAAAGAAGTTAAGTAAATTATTATTTAAGAAAGAAAATACCAGAAATAATAGAAGGAATATAAAAAAGAGATATAATTAGGGGAGAATAAATTTGCCAAAAGTTAATTATTATATTTAGTATTCTTATAAAACCTTACTTTAAGCTTAGATTAATATAGTAAATTATATAAAGTTATTTGAAATTTCTATATTTTAATCTAATTTTACTGAAATGTATTTACTTTATATTTTTATAATTTCTAACTAGTTAATTTCTATTAAGAAGGAATTTCCTTATACTTTTACTTAAGCAGAATTTCTTTACTATAGTTAATAATGAGAGTAAAAGTCTTTTATAATAAGTAATTATTACAGAATATTACAGAAAACTTAAGATTATAATAGATTTTATAGAGATTTCCTACTGGAAATAATTAGAAAAATACTACAATTTCCTTTAGAATATCCCTAGAATTTCCCTAGAACTTTCTATAAAGTTTCCCTAAACTTACCCTAGAATTTCCTATAGAATTTCTCTAGAATATCTCTA
Source organism: Colletotrichum lindemuthianum (assembly GCA_001693025.2). NCBI lineage: Eukaryota > Fungi > Ascomycota > Sordariomycetes > Glomerellales > Glomerellaceae > Colletotrichum > Colletotrichum lindemuthianum. The sequence continues at coordinate 336,979 of MASP02000050.1, read as the reverse complement.
GAATTTCCTAGTAGAATTCTAGAAGACTTTCTAATAAAATATCTAAGAAATCTAAATAAATTCCCCCTAGGAAATAGAAACGTTATTAGCTTTTATACTATTATTTTACTAGTATTAAAATATAATAATTGCCCCCTAAAATCTAACTTTAGCTTTTCTACCCCCACTAACTACCATAGTTAGTTTTAAGTTAATTTAAAGCTAAACTTCTTATAATTATAGTAGTAGTATATTTACCTTATATTAACATTTTTGATAAAGAATTACTAATAACGCCTTCTATATTAACCTTACGCTTTTATATTTATATATTATTTATATATAATTTGAATATCTTAAGAGATTTTATCACTACTAACTATAGCTACTTTATTTAAATACTTATTATAACCTTAATATCTATAACCTTAATATCTATAACCTTAATATCCTCTATACCTCCCAGATAAAGTCTTGTATTTCTAATATAAAAATTCTCCGCCACTAATATAAAAGTTCTCTGCTACTGATATAAGCTAACTTGGAAGCTTTATATAACTATAGTGGAATTTAGCCTACTTGTATTAGCAAATAATCTTAGTATATTAAGTATAGCTAATTTAAAAATAATATTTATATAAAAATAGATACTTTTAATATAGCTGGATAGCTTTTAAAACCTCTATAATTATATAACTATGATACTATAAGGTATCTGGTAACTAATATTACTATAATATATTAATATTAGGATATTATCTAATCAATAACTAGTTTCTAAAATAATTAGCTTAATATAGCAGATTATAGAATAGCTGTATAAACTTCTTTTCAATATCTACAGGCTACCTATTAACTATACCATTTAGAATAAATTTAGTAAAACCTAGTTTAATAAACTAATAATTTTAATTATAATAATTACAGCTGGATATTTCTTTATCTATCTATACTTCTTTAGTTACAGGTAGCTATATAGACTTTAAGGGACTTTGAACTATATTATAAAAATATAGAAAGGTATTAAATTATAGAATACTTAACGTACGTAAGTTTTTGATTTTATTCTATCCTTGAGAGGTTTATAAAGATTCTTAACTCTAGAATCCTAGTAGTTACTTTTACCTATATATATTAAGTTCTAGCCTTACTGAAACTGTTACTATATAGATTATTACTATAAAGTCTTTCTCTACTATAAGGTTAAATATTATAACTGGAGGTATAGTTATATATACTAATAGGTAAATATATTACTATTTAAACTAGTTATAAGCTAGTGTTACGGGAGGGGCTGATAGCTTACTTTCTATTGCGACTATTAGTGGATATATTACCTCCTGAAGTATAACTTTAGCCCTTCCACTCTCCCACTAACTGCTGCAGCCGGCCCTAAGTTAATTTAAGTCTAAACCCCTTACGGCTATAGTAGTTAGTATACCTACCTTATATTAACCTTTTTAATAATAAATAACTAATAACTTCTTTTATATTAACCTTATATTTTTACACTCTTATATCCTCACGCTATTTATATATAATTTGAATATCTTGAGAGATTTAATTACTACGAACTATAGCCACTTTATTTAAATACTTATTATATCCTCTATATTAATAGTTTTAATATCCTCCAGACTATACCTTACTTACCTCTAAGAAAAAACTTGACGCCCTTAATATAAAAGTTTCCGCTACTAATATAAAAATTCTCCCCTATTAATATAAGTTAACTTATAATCTCCATATAAGTATAATAGAATTTAGTCTATTTTTATTAGTAAATAATCTTAATATATTAAGTATATCAATATATAAATAATATTAATATAAATACAGATATTTTTGATATAGCTGCATAATATCCAAAATCTCAGTAATTATAATATTATAATATTTTAAGATATCTAGCAACTAATATAGTATATTAATATTAGGATATTATCTAATTAATAACTAGTTTCCGAAATTATTAGCTTAATATAGCAGATTATAGGATAACTAAATAATTTCCTTCTGAATATCTAGAGTCTACCTATTAATATTAGTATTTTTAATATTATATAGGTTCTTTAGAAGATATTAATATTCCCTATTATAGAAATTACAAAGAAATATTCAGGATCCACTATTATATTACTTTAGTTATGGGTGGCTATATAGATTTCAGGGGAATGTCTGTTTTATTATAAAAGTAGTATTAAGAATAGTTTGAATATAGAAGAGTAATAAATTATAAAATACTTAGCTTTCGCAGGCTTTTTATTTTATTCTGTTTTTAAGAGGTTTATAAAAATTCTTAACTTTATAATCTTAGTGGTTACTTTCAGCTATATATATTAAAGTCTAGTTATACTAAAGTTCTTACTATATAGATTATTACTATAAGGTTTTCCCCTACTATAAGGTTAAATATTATAACTGGGGGTATAATTATCTATAATAATAGGTAATTTTATAACTATTTAAATTAGCTATAAGTTAGCATTAGTATAAATACTGTTACGAGGTAAATCTTACAGTTAGAATTATATAGAGTGAAAAGCTTAAATACTACCATAAATATAAAGCAAAAGTAACCAAATATAATATTTCAGCTTAAATGTATTATTATCCTAGGAATAAAACATATTAGTAAGAATAATGATACTTTCAGATTTAGAGATAATATTATCTACTTTTTCTTAACTAAATAAAGAAAGATATATATAGTATATTAATATCTAAGGTTTATAGTATAACTGCGAAAGTTAATACAAAATATATAATATTTACTATCTTTAGATAAGTAACTAAATATCTTTAGATACTAATAATATTAATAGTAGTTTATATTAACTTTTACTTCCTTTATAAATACTGTATTAAACTAAATGTTATAAAAAGAGAAGTAACGTATAATTAATATTATAATATTATAATAATTATATAAGAGAAGAAAGATCTTCAAATTTTAATAACTTAATGATAAGGGTAACCTTATAGATAATATATTTTAAATATCTAATAACTAAGTTATTAAAGTATTTATTATTATAAATAAAGTAATAATAAGAATAGAACGATATATTATAAAAGCTATAAAGAATAATAAAAGAAGGATAAAAAAGTAAGAAGCATAAAAGAGGAAGTAAAGAGAGTAGATAGAGGATATTACCACTAGAGAACCTTAGGGTATTTAAAGAGTAATAATTAAAAAGCGTATTTTTACGGATAAGCGCTATTTTACAGTATTTAGATAGTTTTTGGTATATCTAAAAAGATATATATTACTGGAGGCTATTTTTGCGTTTAACGCTGTTTTTTCATTTAACGCTATTTTTAGGTTTTACGCTATCTTTATATTTTACACTATTTTGGCATTTTACGCTATTTTACACCTGCTACAAAAGAGAATTTTGCTGGTATTAGGTTAACTAGATATTAATATAGCAAAAGCTGTAGAGGTAGGTAACTTACTAGTGAACCTACGTATCTGAACTAATTAGATAAGAGGAATTATCCTACAGATTAATTCCAATAGCATACAGTATATATATTTATGCTATAATATAGATTTAGATATGAATAATTAGAGACTATTAGTTACAACTAAGTTACAATAAGTTAATCGATTATAAATATTTACCAGTTGTAAACTAATAATAATATATACTTATAAGCTGGAGATAGAGGATATTATCTATTTAGATATTAACTAGAAAGACTTTTTAGATATATATAAGCTTTAAGATAAGAAGCTTAAGGGGTTTCTTTTTACTTTTAATAGATATTTCGGTTATAATACTTTAAAAGGTAGTATTCTGCTAGTTAGAAAGGTAAAGCTATTAATCCTTAATATTATTATAGTAATTCTTAACCTTTTAGAGTATCTAATTAAAGATAGGTTTAGTATTTAAGTTACTTAAGTAATTAAAATAAAACTTAAGAATATTATTTTTTACTATAACTGAAAGAGCTTTATTTATATATACTGCGGTATACTAAGATTAAAGTAGTAATTATAAAAGATATAGATTTTTAACTTAGGAATATTATAGAGGCTTCTATAATATTATATACTTTAATTATATAACTTTATAAGATTTATAGTATACTTAGTAGATATATTATTCAAAGAAGTATTAGTGGTAATATCTGGGAAATATTCATAATATCTAAGTTAATTTTAGCTATAGCTTTAGCAACTCTCCTATTATTAGAGATATTTTAAGATAGAGGAATAGAAAGCTAGTAAGACTAATATCTATAAGAGAGATTTCCTATCTTACACTATATATATATAGGCTACCTAATTTAGCTGTAGATATCTCCTCTTAATTTCGTATAATAAGAATACTACTAGTATTATTTTTTAAGCTTAGATCAGATATTATAGAGAGGTAATATGAAATCTAACTTTATTGTTATAAGGTTATTAATTTACTTGGCGTATTTCACAAAGTTAGTTTTAAGAATACTATAATACTTATTAATCTTATTAATTCTTTTAATAGTTTATGATATAAATTCTTCTTATTAGGTAAATTAAAATAGAATATATAAATTAAGTTGCCACATATATTAGCCTTAATACTATAGGTTATAAGGTGGCTGTCAAAATATTAGTTAATATAGAGGCTGGTAAGTTACTAAGTTACTGTAGGTTATTTCTTAAAGTTATTCTTAAATATCTAAAAGAGGTTTAGATTACAGAATTCTACATAACTATAGAAAGCTACTTAGTATACTATATTAATAGAGATTATTATTAAGTTCTTGTTTATAATATTATTATAGTTAAAATTATAGATTTAGCTGGATAATACTAAATCTATATAATAGTAAATCCTTATTAGTATGAAGATATATATATATGGAGTTATTATAGATATTAGAATACCTGGGGTAAATATTTTACCTATAGGGGTTGAGTTAATTATTATTATAAAGGTACAAAAAGTGTAGAGTAAGGAAAGATTATTGATTTTACTAAGTTTATAAAGACAGAGATATGGAAAGAGCTTTTAAGAGGCTATACAGATTTCCTAAGAACTTAAGGCTAGAGAGACTATAAATCTCCAATATTAATAAAGACTCTGGTAAAACTTAAAGAGATTATTATATTTACTAAATATACTTTATCAAGTAATACTAAGAGATATTAATTTAATTTCCTTAGTAGGGCTGCGGGAAGTACTTTAGTTTATCTAATATAAGAAATATTAATTTAAACCTCTTAATAGTAGTTTCCTTAAGGAATTAGTATACTAATCTGGAGGTTTCTAGTAAGATTTAAGATAGGAAGGATCTAAGGTATTTAAAGTAATAAATCTTATAATATTTTACCTTATATAGATATTAAATATAGAATTTTGCAATTACTACTTCTAATATAGTAGATTTTGCTAATCGGCAGTATAATAGTAATAGTTAGATTAATCACTAATTAGTATTTATTTAGTTATTAGGGTTATTATAAACTATATATAATCCTATTAAATAGATATAAACTAATATTCTAACTTTTAGTTATTATTATTACTATATTATATAGTATATAGTGTTATATGAGGTTCTAAATCTATAATATAGTAATTACTTACTAATTACTATATTATTTAGCTATTACTGGCGCCCGATACTGGGAATCTGTAGCCAGTGGGGTATGGAGTATATACTGCTATATATATAGCAGTATATATAGTTACCGCATACCCTATAGTATAGCGTAACTAATAGTTATAGTAGTAATAATCCTAATACTTATATTAGTAATAATATAGTAAGTATTAGTAATGGTAGCAGTCACTAAGAATATAATAATTTAAACTAGGAAGGTGGAATTATAAGGATATAACCTCGTTTTTTAAACTAGAAGTATTTATTATAAATTAACTTTAGTAGTTATATATATATATAGCTATACAACTAGCTATCTTATTACTATTAATTCTGTAAATAGCAGTTATATATAGTGTTTCCTTTCTGTATATCTTTATTTATTCCCGTCTGACGTAGTGGTTTAACGTCTGGCTGGTTCTTGCCGTTTTAGCAAGAGTAGTAAGTTTGAATCCTGCGACAGGTAACTATAACTGGAAGGTTATAGTATACCTTCTAGTTATAAAACTAAGTATAGTAACTACTACTAGCTATTAGCTTCTGCCACTAGTTATTAATAGTTAGTAACTATTAACAGTTAATAATAAATATAACTAGCTAGTAGTAGATATTATATAACCTCTATAATAATCCTTAAAAAGTAACTATAATAGATATAAATCTATACTTTCCCTTTATAATATACCTTCCATATTTATTAGCTATTATATTAACTAACTATATTTACTGCCTGAGGTTTCTTCTATTTAAATAGTTTCTTAGCTTCAGCTTATCTATAGGGTTTATAAGGTAAGAGCCGACTGTCGGGTGTAATTACCTAAATGGAACCTCGAGAGGTATGTGATTTAAATAGTTAGAGACTTTTAATATAACTATTAAATATTATATCTTTATTTATTATAAATAAACTATACTTTAGCTATTATAGACCAGTAAAAGTAAGTCTAAACTACTAAATAGATAGTACTAATCACCCGCTACTACTTATTATATAATAAAAATACTTAGTTATTACTTCTATTATTATTTCTATCTTATTTAATATAGTAGTTTAATTTTTAGCTTGCTTTTACTATTTTAGTATGTATAGTAAGTTCGAATCTTATAATATGCATATATAACTAGAGAGTTTTAGTTTACCTTCCAGTTATAAACCTAAGTATAGTAAATACTACTAGCTGATAGCTTCTACTAACAGCTATTAATAACTAGTAATTATCAATAGTTAGTAAAAAGTATAGCTAGCTAGCTATAATTATATAACCTCTATAGGGATCTTTTAAAAGTAATTATAATAGATATAAGCTTATTTCCTCTTTTTATAATATACCTTTTATATTTATTAGTTATTATATTAACTAACTATACTTACTACGTAAGGTTTTCTCTATTTAAATAGTTTCTCGACTTCAGCTTATCTATAGGGTTTACTAGATAAAAGCTAACTATTAGATATAATTACCTAAAACAAACCCCAAGAAGCATATAATTTAAATAGTCAAAAAACTTTAATATAACTATGTTATTATTATTAGACTTCTGAAACGTAAATTAGTTATAACATATTTTAAAGATATTACTTGTATAATAAGATTCAGAATAGATAATATACTGAAATAGGTGCCCGCCGCTTAGGCTGAAATAACTAAATAAATAAATAAATATAATAACCTCCTCTAAGTCCAATACTTCGGCAATAGAGAAATAGGGAAAATATTTAGAAATATATATTAAATAAAGAGCGCTAGATTTGCAGATTTACAGTATAAAGAGTATCTTAATCATTAAAGTAGGATTTAAGATTATAAAAGAGAGTATAGTGTGTAAATTATATATCTCCTGCTACTATTTCTAAGTTTAGCATTATAGATATAGGCTTATAGCCTATGCGTATATACTACTTATATAATAACTAAGGCCTTCGACCGAGGCTCAGGCTTATCGCAATACTTATATTACTTAATATTATTATATTTTATAATGTTCTTCATAATACATATTTCTTTCTCTATCTTATCAATAGAGATTACCTTAGTATTATGTTGAATAATATTTGTAATAAGCTCAATCAGAGTAAAACAATTATGCTTATCATTTAGAAATAGAGGTATCTATAGATATTCCTTAATACGAAGAGAATAATAACCTCTTAATATCTTATAGAAATAGAGATAAAGAAACTTTACTGCTATTTTAGATATATAGCTATAGTATGTTTATCTAATATCCTTAATAACGTTAGATATTAAGTTTAATAGTATACTCTTAAGATACTTCAAGATACTATTAATACTACTAAATTTATAGTATTACGTCCTTATATTTTTGGTTTACTATCCAGAAGCGTATTAACTTTAACTCCAAGGTTATTATTAATATTACCTATATTAAAAATTGATATATACTTTATGTTATTAATATTACTATAATATTTAATATTCTTAAAAGTAAAATCAGAGGTGTTTAAGGTATATTAGATTAATATATACTATAGTCTTCCTATGTTTATTACTATAAATATAGCTATAACCCTTTCCTCTAAAGACTTTAGATTAAACATAAATACTATAGAATTTTTAAATCTTAATATGTTGTAGAATATATCATAATATCAGTAAAGAAGAGTATTACCATGTACTTATCTATTATATATATAAGATTTATTATATAAAGTTTTTTATAGTTCCTGAAGAGGTATTTCCTTATATGGTATATATATCATAGACCTAAGTTGTAGGGCTTTTATAAGATACTGCCACGCAGGCTTTATAGTATTACTAACCCTATAGTTCAGTAAAGAGTCTTTACTATAAGTTTAGATTCTTTAAGTTTATTATAATATTATTCAGATACTATTAGGTTACTTCTTAAAGCTAATATCTAGTATTAATAAACTATCTGTCTAGATTTAATTTAGTAGTAAATAATAACTCAAATGACTAATATAGAATATAATAAATATGATACTTGGAGGGAACTAATAACTTACTTTCTATTGTAACTATTAGTGAATGTATTACCCCCTGAAGTAGAACTTTTGCCTTCCCACCTCTACTAACTACTTTAGCTAACCTTAAGTTAAACTGGGGCTAAATCCCTTATAGGTATAGCAGCTAGTATATCCACCTTATATTAACCTTTATAATAATAAATAACTAATAACTTCTTTTATATTAAGCTTACGGTTTTATATTCTTATATTTTTACGTCCTTATATTATCTATATATAATTTTAATATCTTAAGAGGATTAATTACTGCTTACTATAGCTACGTTATTCAAATACTTGTTATATTATTAATATTTATAACTTTAATATCTTCTAGACTGTATCGTTCTTACTCTGAATATCAAGGTTTATACCTATAATATTTAGTTACTTTTGCTTTTTATATATAGTGGTATCTAAACTTTTTACCCTATATATGGTTCTAACTGTAAATTATATTCCGGAATAGTATTTATATTTATATTAGTTTGCAACTGGTTTAAATAGTAATAAAAGTACCTATTATTATGGATAATTATATTTCCAGTTATAACTTTTAACCCTATAGTGGAGAAACGCCTTATAGTAATAATAAGTGAGAGGTTTAGTAAAGTTAGGATTAAATATATTTAGCTGAAAGTAACTACTAATATTATAGGGTTAAGAATCTTTATAAATCTCTTAAATATAAAATAAAACAGAAGGCTGAAAGCTAAGTATTCTATAATCTATTACGTTTCTATATCCAAACTATCCTTAGTATTTTATAATAAAACTGGAATTCCCCTTATATTTATATACCTACCTGCAACTAGGGGAATATAATAGTGGAAACTAAATATTCTATTATAATTCCTATAATTAGGAATATTAATATCTTCTAGAGAGTCTAAGTAATATTATAAATATTAATATTAATAGGTAAACTCTGGGTATTAAGAATAAAATCATCTAGCTATTTTATAATATACTATATTAAGTTAATAGTTTGGAGACTAGTTATTAATTAGATAGTATTCTAATGTTAATATACTATATTAGTTACCAGATATGTTAAAGAATTATAATATTATAATTACTGGAATTTTGGATACTATATAGCTATATTGAATATATTTATATTTATGTTATTATTATTCTTACTTAGATATTAGCTGCATGTAAATAAATTATTAAGATTATTCACTAATAGATGTAGGTTAAGCTTCACTATATTTATATAGAGATTGTAAATTAACTTATTGTAATAATAGACAATTTTAATATTAATAGCGGAAAAGGTTTATACTAGGGGTGAGAAGTTTTATGTTAAGGGTAAGTAGAGTATAGTCTAGAGGATATTAAGGTTGCAGAAATTAAGGTTATTATTAGTATTTAAATAAAGTAGCTATAGTTAGTAGTAATTAAATCTCTTAAGATATTCAAATTATATATAGCGTAAAAATATAAGGATAAAAGGTTAATGCGGAAGACCTTATTAGTTATTTATTATCTACGAAAAGGTTAATATAGGGTGAATATACTAGCTACTATAGCTATAGGGAATTTAGCCTTAAATTAACTTAAGGCTGGCTATAGTAGTTAGTTGGGGTGGAAAGGCTAAAGTTATACTTTAGAAGGTAATTCATTCACTAATAGTTATAATAGAGAGAAAGCTATTAGCTCCACCCCTATACCTCTAATATAAATATTTTCCACTATTAATATAAACATTCTCCGCCACTAATATAAACTAATTTACAGTTTTTATACAAGTATAGTGAGATTTAGCCTACTTTTATTAGTAAATAATTTTAATACATCAAATATATTAAGTATAGGTGGTATATAAATAATAACAATATAAATATACATTCCTTTTATGCAGCTATATAATATCTACAATTCCGGTAATTATAATATTATAATACTTTGAAGTATTAAGTAACTAATATATTATATTAATCTCAGAATACTACCTAATATATAACTAATTCTTGAAAGTATTAGCTTAATATAATAGATTATAGAATAGCTATATAACTTCCTTCTAAATATCTAAAATATACCTATTAATATTAGTATTTATAATATTACTTGAATTCTTTAGCTGATACTGATACCCCCAGTTATAGAAATTTTAATAAAGTATTAAGAATCCACTATTTTATTTTCCTGATTATAGGTAACTATATAGATTTAAGGGAAATTCCAGCTATATTATAAAGAATATAGAAAAGTAATAAATTATAAAATACTTAGCTTTGATAGATCTTTTATTTTATTCTATCTTTAAGAGATTAATAAAACTTCTTAACCTTATAATCTTAGTGGTTACTTTTAGTTATATATATTAAGGTTTAGCCTTACTGGGGCTTTTATTATATAGATTATTACTAGAAGACCTTTCTTTACTGTATAGTTAAATATTATAACTGGGGGTATAATTATCTATAATAATAGCTAGTTTAATTACTATTTAAACCAGTTATAAGCTATTATTAGTATAAATGCTATTGCTGGATATATTATATATTTAGAATTATATATAGGATGGAAAGCGTAACTACCACTATAAATATAAAGCAAGAGTAACTAAATAGATATAATAGGAGGTATTAATATTATAGAATTTATGATAGAGGTTTTAATAGATTAATAGCAGATAAGTCCAATTATAAATAACAATTAAACCCTCTAATAGGCTTTTATATAGCTTAAATAGAATTATAAAGCACTTTTATAAATTATATAAACCTTCTTTATAAAGAGAAAGCTCCTTCTGATTAGTATTTTCTTCAATAGCAATATTCTTTACTTTCTAGTATAAAGAATAGTTATATAATATAAATTTATAGTTAATTAGAGTTTTATTTGAGAACTAGAAAAATTCTAGTAGTTTCTAAAATTTAACCTCTTACTAAGGATTTAGATATAAATTAGTAACATTTATATAACCTAGAGACTTCTATAAAACTATAATGTTAATAGTTTCCTCTAGTATCTTACTAAATACTGTTAGAATGGGTAGGAAAATAGGTATAGTAAAAACCTGTATTTCAGGAGAAACGTTATTAGATAAAAGTAGTTTTCTTAACGTGAAGGCTTTATGAAAAGGATTGCAATAATAGTGATAAAATAGAGGAATTCTTGGTAATTATATTAACAGTATTGTTGGTAATATCTAACTGTTATTTATAGAAAAATAGAGAGTTCTTTATAGAAGGATTATTCTGGACCTCCGGCTGTTACCGTGGGGGATCTCTAATAAACCTCTAGCCGACCTCCAGCGAACCTCCGGCTGTTGCTATAGTATATAGGCTACTGTACCTATAGCGTATAGGGCTCTGTAACTACAGTATATAGGCTATAAAATAATATACACTACAGTATCTATTATAGCGTCTAGGATATTATTAATATAGTATATAAGCTATAACGTAACGTGTGCTAGAGTATTTATTATAGTATATAATACACTATAACTATAGCATATATATTGCAGCATAAATAACCTGAAGTAAATTAGTAAACTCTTTATACAGTTAGTATATTTACTTCTCAATTAGTAAAGGTAAAAAGATAAAAGTTATATATATTTAAAAAGCGGTTTTTATATAATTTACGTATATAAGAATATTAGTATATTATCTATAAATTCTATAAGAATGAATAGAGAAAGGTTATTCTTAATATTCTTAAATATTAGAATAAATCTAATATCCCCCTATAAGGTATATTGCTAGTATATAGCTTAGTTATAGTACAAAACCTCTAATAACGTAATATTAAGTTAAAATAGAGAAATAAGTTAGAAAATCTAAACTTATAAAAGTAAAAAGAAAAGACTTTTTATTAAGATATTCTAGTCTAACATATTAGATAAAATATACTTACATTTAACTGAGCCTAAAGGCTTAGTTAGAATATCTACAATATTGTTTTTTATATTTTTATAAAATAGAAATATCTTTTTATCTCTTAAAAGATCTCTTTTATAATAAATTCTTATACTTATATATTTTCCTTTTTTATGAAATTTAGGATTTTCAGCTAGCTTTTTAGATACTTTATAATCTATAAATATCTTAGGCTTTTTAACCTTTAATAAATCTTATTTCAAATTTATCAAGTTATAATTATAAAATACATATTTACCTTCTTTATAGATATCTGATAAAATTATATATTCTACTTTATAAGTAGATAAAGCTACTATGGTTTATTTTATAGTAGAATAACTTATAATATTACTATTATTACCTAAATAGAAAATATCAGTAGAAGTAGATTTTCTATTTTTTTAGATTTCTTGCTCGGTCTGAATTAGTATGTTATATAATATTCTTAATATAAGATATATCCTTGCAGTTATAAGTAAATTCATACTCTTTATTATTATTTTAATAACCTTATATATAGTTGAGGGCTATAAAAAATCCTTATTTAGATTGAAGGTAAATCCTAAATAGGCTATTACTGTAAAAGTAATATTAGACTTTATTTTTAAAGCGAATTATAGTAGAGCTTCTATTTATTTTTAAAAATCTAATATTTTAGTTTTGGAAGCTTTTTCTTCATTAGGAAGTAAGTTAAGATTATTATCTATAGGAGTTTTGAACTTATAAATAGTCTCTTTATTATATTGCTTAATTATCGTTTCAGTATATTTATTTTAGTTAATAGTTACTGTTTTTTCCTTTTGATCTATAGATAAATTATAGCTGAGAAAGGTAGAAGGTTCTCCTAAGTTATATATCTTTACTTTACGTTTTAAAAGGTTATAGATATAATGAGCTGTTCTTTTGGTTATTTGCTGCCAGTAACATATTATCTATATAGCAAGCTAAAATAGCCATATAGATATTATTATTTAGTATAAAAATAGCTTTATTATAAGGAGAAATAACAAATTCTATTGAATAAAGAATATTGTTTAAGTGATTATACTAAAGTTTAGGATTCTGTTTTAAACTATACAAAGCCTTATTTAACAGCTAGATAAAGGTATAACTTTTATTATTCTTATATATATTTATATTTATATTTTGAGTAAATGTTCTAGAGAGGTATTTGTTATATTGAAATAATAACCAGTTAGTAGATAAATATATATAGGTTTATTGACGTTAGTATAAATAAAAGCTATAGTTACGTTAGATTAAATTAAAGTTTAACCTAAAAGAATAGATAGAATAATAATATATTTCTAACTTTCAGGCCTATAGGTAGTACTAAGAGTCCCTAAATAATTGATATCTAAATACTAATTGTAGCTTGAAGCTACCAATCTGGCTTTATATATAGTTGTTTCTATTATATTATTTGTTTTTAGGTTGTAAATCTATCTACTACTTAATATATTAGTATATTTTATATTAATAGTAGATAAAAGTATAAATTTCCAACCGTTTATAGCTTTTATTTATTGTATTTCTTTTATTATAGCTAGAATTCCATTTCTATATTTAGGTAATTTAAATACTTAAATAAAAGAGGTAAGTTCTTCAACCGTATTTACTAATAAAATATAAGAAGCTTTATTACTTTTATCAGTATTTTATATATAAGTTTATATAACTATTTAAACTAGAATAGTCTAAAATAGTAAAGAGAGCACTCTCCTTACAGTTTTTATAGTCCTTTTTAGCTATATCTGTTAAAGTAGGTAAATTGATATATAGGTTGGAGATTCCCTGAATATTATTCTTGTTTTCTGTATTTATATCTAATATTTTATTTTCTTTAGATAAATTAGTATTTATGCTTTATAGACTTACTTCTGAATTTATTTCTGTTATTTTCTGAGCTTCAGTATTTGGATTTGTTAAAAAGTTATTATTATTTTCAGTATTTAAATGTATACCAGAAGAAATAAAATTATCTGGATTCAAATTAAGATTAATATTAAGTTCACTAAACCTGTTAATATCAGAATTCTTTTCTAAATTAATAGGTAAAAGTAACTTTTTTCTAAACCATAAAACGTATTTCCTACAGTTTTGATTTCTCTTAACTAAATAGATCTTCTTTTCTTAAAATTCAAAATTTTATAAGTATTATTGCCGTAAGCTATAATAACTTCTTCATAAGCTTTTATATTTAGTTTCTTAGTATGTGGATTTTTATTTTTATAATAATAGAGACTTCTCCAAACCTTAATATTATTTATATTAGACTTTAGTTTATTTTTTACTTATAGGAAGTTTTAAAGATTTTATAGTTATAAGGAGTTCTATTATATATATAAATGGAAGCTATTAAAGTATTCCTCCATATATAATAGGGTCAAGTTAAATAATAAATGAAAATTCTAATTTTATTTATAATAGTTTTTATTAGTCTTTTAACTAAAGTATTAGGTTTATAAATATACGGCAGTCTAATATTATATATAATACCAGAATAAACCTAAATATCTTTCATTCTTTTATTTGTGAATTTATCACTACCGTCTGTATTAAACTCTTTTATTTTTCTTTTGTAATTATTATTATTTACTAACTCTTTAAATTTAAGAAAGAATTTTGAAACTTCTTTAGCAGACGTTAGTTTTAATAAGAATCCCCAAGTAAACCTAGTCGATTTACTTATAAATAGAATAAATCTATTATATCCATTACAGATTATTAAAGTTATAGACTTATATAAATCTAAATAAATATAATCTCAATATGAAAGTTTCTAAGTTTCTTTTTTATATATCTTATTAATATTAGTAGTAAAGCTTCCTTTAATATAAACTTTATAAACAGAAATTGTATTTATTTTATTTATATTATAAGATACATTTAATATATTATCTTTCAAACTCTTTATTACTTTTATATTAGTATAACCTAAATAGTTATATAAAGGCTGAATATTTTCTAATATAGTAGTAGTAGAAAGAATAAAGTCTTTTTATAAAATAGAAATATAGAATTCACATAAGTTATTTCTCTTAAATTTTACTAATAAAGTAATATTATATCCTATACTATAAAATATAGGCTTATTCCAAAATATTAATATAATATCTATTAAATTAAACTTTATTCAAGAGATTCAATTAACTTCTAATTCTGGAATATAATAAACTTTTTTTAATATAAAAGCTTAGTTTATTACAGATATTTTTAAATTTATTATAATTCCTACTATAAGGTATATAGTATTTCCCCACTTAATCTATTTTATAACTGGTTTAATATTAAATTAAATAGATATATCTTTTACTATCTAAATTATAGCTGCAGTATTTAAGCAAAAACAAGTGTTTTTATAATTCTTATTTTTAGCCTTATTACTAGACATCCCAGAAATTTATTAATATATTAGAAAATCTAGAGTTTTACTATTATTATTTTGTTTTCTTAAGGAGGTTTAGATTATTCTTACGTCTTTAAAAAGTTAAGTTTCTTTTTTAGAAACAATATTAATATTTATATCTTTGGAAATAAATTCTTCGGTCTTAAGGAATTCTTGAGATATTTAAGATTCTTCTTCTTCTTTCTATATTTTCTTAATTCTTTTAGTTTCCTTTATAGTAAGGTTAACTTTTTCTGAATATTTGCTTTCTAATTCTTTCTTATTTTTATTATCATTTTTCGCTAGTATATTTTATCACTAACTTGGAGCCTTTTCCGGGTGAAGATAGGCGCAGTTTTCTTCGGTATAATTATTCTTCTTGCAGGTGTTGCAAAAGATTCCTTTTTGCTTTTTATATAGTTTTTTAGTAACTTTAAAAGTCTTCTTTTTCTAAGTAGTATAATTAACTAAATTATTGGTATTTATTCTTCTAAATCTATTTAATAAATTAGAAAATAAAACGTCTAAAGTATAATCTTCTTTATTAAATGTAAGACTTTAAGTTATAGAATGAATGAAATCTTTATAATTAGAGTTTAGGCTATTTAAAATATAAGCTATAATTATCTATTTAGGTAATTCCAATTTGTATAGGTTAGAGTATCCACTAATTCTTTTATCTTATTCTGAAATTCTTCCATATTACTAACATTACTTAAAGTAGTATTAAAAAGCTCTTTATAAGTTAAGAATTCTTTTGTAAATCCCCAGGGCGTATAGAGGTTTTTCAAATATTGAAATACTTGAAAAATATCTTTATTATCTTTAATTACTCTCAAAAAGCTATCCCTACAGTATAGTTATATATAACTTAAAGCTTTTTTATTTTTATTCTCGTTAAATAAAGTAATAGAAGAGGTTATATCTATATCAATATCTTCACTTATAAGTGAAGCTTTAATATAAATAAACCAGACCTTATAATTATTGCATCCTACTAACTTAGAAACAGTAATCCTTTCAATATCAGCCATAATTAATAATGTAAGTAGAATAAACTACTAAAATAGAAATAAGGATTCTGAAGAACAAACTATATAAAGTAGTACGTCTTATAGTATAGTATACAAAGTATAGTATTTTCTGAAACGATAGAGATATAATTTATAGAATTAAGTAAGAGTTAGAAAATTAAATCCTTATTCTTCTATTTAAGATAAAAATAACTTAAAGAGTAAATCTAAAAATCAGAGTTCTGAATCTCAATATATTTCTGTATCGTTTAAGTTAAATAAATTCAACTTATATTCTTTTCTTCATTATAAAATCCTTCGAAGTTCGGAGCTGAACTCAAAATTGATATAGTTAGTTTTCTGTAAATTAAATAAAGGTAGGGATTTCTATAGGATCTCATTATTATTATAAAAACCGGAAGGAGAATCCTAAAGTAATAAAATAAAGAATCTTTAAGTTAAGAAGAGCTGAGCTTATAATCTGCTAGAATAGGTAGGGAAAAGGATATAGTAAAAACCTATATTTCAGAAGAAATATTATTAGATTAAAGTACTTTTCTTGACGTGAAGGCTTTATAAAAAGAATTATAATAATAATAGTAAAATAGAGGAATTCTTGGTAATTGTATTAATAGTATTATTAATAATATCCAACTATCCTTTCTGGAGATACAGAGAGTTCTTTATAGAAGGATTATTCTAGACCTCTGGCTGTTACTATAGGAGATCTCCAGTAAACCTCCGGCGGACTTCCGGCGAACCTTCGGCTGTTACTATAGCGTATAGGCTACTACAACTATAGTATATAGGGTTTTATAACTATAGTATACAGACTATAGTATAATATATACTACAGTATCTATTATAGTATATAGAATATTATAACTGCAGTATATAAGCTATAGTATAACATACACTATAGTATCTATTATAGTATGTAAAATACTGTAACTATAATATATATATTATAGTACAAATAATCTAACGTAAATTAGTAAACTCTTTATATAGTTATTATATTTACTTAAACCACTAAAGATAAAAAGATAAATAGTTTATATATCTAAAAAGCGTTTTTAATATAACTTATTCATAGAAGAATATTAGTATATTATCCATAAGTTCTATAAGAATAAATAGAGATAAAGTACTCTTAATATTCTTAAATATTGGAATAAATCTAACAAATACTATAGCAATCCCCACTATAATATTTAAGCTTTTAAGAAGATATGATATATTCAGTAAGAATCTTAGTAAATATTCATAGAGTTTCCTATTAAATTTATATTAGCTATAGGCTAAGAAGAGAAATATTTTTAGGTAAGAAATATTTAACTAACTTACTTATAGCTAGTCTTCCTCTACTGAATTTAGATAGCTACTATTAGTTATAATATTAGCTAAATAAATTATTATAATATAACTTAATATAGATACGGATATATTTAGTGCAGTTGTATAGTATCTAAAACTCCGTCGATTATAACGCTATAATACTTTAAGGTATCTGGTAACTAGTATAATATCTTAATATTAGAATACTATCTAATTAATAACTAATCTCCGAAATTATTAGCTTAATATAGTATATTATAGAATAGCTGGATAATTTTCTTCTGAATTTCCGGAGTCTATTTATTAATATTAGTATTTATAATATTACTTAGACTCTCTAGAAGATATTAATACCTCTAATTATAGAGGTTATAATAAAATATATAGTTTCCGCTATTATATTTTCCTAGTTATAGGTAGCTATAGAAATTTAAGTAGAATTTGAGTTTCATTATAAAGAATATAGAAGAGTAATAAATTATAAAATACTTAGCTTTTATAGACTTTCTATGTTATTCTTTCTTTAAGAGGTTTATGAAGGTTTTTAACCCTATAATCCTAGTGGTTATTTTTAGTTATATATATTAAGCTTTAGATTTACTGAAGTTTTCGCTATATAGATTATTACTATAAGGTCTTCCTTCACTATAAGGTTAAATATTATAACTAGGGGTATAATTATCTATAATAATAGGTAATTATATTACTATTTAAATTAGATATAAGCTAGTATTAGTATAAATGCTATTATTAGGTAAATTTTACAGTTAGAACTATATATAGGGTAAAGAGCTTAGATACCACTATAGGTATAAAGTAAAAGTAACTAAACAATATAACTTAGTATTACTATTAAGTTAAATAGGCACCAATATAGTAAAAGCTATAGCAGTGGGTAACTTCTAAATTAACCCACTTATTTAAGCAAATTAGATAAGAGAAATTATTCTATAAATTAATTCCAACAGTATGCAGCATATATATATACACTATAGTATTACTTAAATATAACGAAATAGAAGCACTAATTACAACCTAGTTATAAATAATTATTTAATTATAAATATTTACCAATTATAAACTAATACTAATTAGTAGTTTCACCACTATTAATACTTATTACTATTCCTTAACTACAGATTAGTAAGAAATACCTAAAGAGATAAAATTATAATACCTTCTAAGGAACCCTATAGATAGCTTCGAAATAGAAATAAGTAACCTAAAGTTATTATAACTATATATTATCCTAAGAACGTTAATAATAAGCTTATAATAGAAACAGAAGTAAAGAGAAACTTATAATAATATATTTACTTAATATTATATTATATTCACCATGCAATCAACTAATAATTTCAATTACTATTAAATTAAAGTAGTAAATATTAAAGTAAAGTAATGAAATTAATATAATCAGAAAGAAGAAACCTATAATAGACTACTATTTCTTACTATTACTCTCTAATATTTTATATATATTTAACTAATAAAAAATAAGAAAGCATCTTAATAATAGTAAATATAATATATGAGAAACCAAAAATAATATATTAAAAACCCCCCCTTTTTAATATTATATAATTAAAGTAAAACACCTTCGTTACTATATTTATATCTATAATATAAATTATTCGGCAGACAGAATTTAACTCATAAGGAAGCAATAATAAAGAAAGAGGCACTTATTTTATATCGTAAGGAAACCCCAGGAATAATTACCAAGGTATAACTAATAATATAAACTAATATACAAATATTCTGAATTTAAAATTAGATAATAACATTAACTTATAATCTTTTTCCCTATATATTCTGCATATAACTACAGCAAGAAACTATCCTAATTGAGATTCCCCAGAAACAGCAAATTATCGAAACATTATAACTAATATTAAAACAGAGAGTATTAAGAAACTATTATCTCTTATTCTCACCCACAGATACCAATAAGTATTCAATAAAGTATAATTAAAAATAAAGTAACTATAAATTAAACTAATAAATACCGTAACTAATATAAGAAAAAGAAAAACTAATACCAATAATATTATTATTCACTTAAAAAACGCTTATTAAGAGAATCCTTCCAATAAACTATACCCCAAAAAGAAATAAACAAAAGAAATATTTATACTAACAGTAGAACTAAAGAAATAAAAAAAGAGAAAATAATAAAGGATAATATAAAAGAAGAATAATCCAAATGAAAAGGTAAGGTAATATATCTAACTAGCTAACTACTAAAGCTTATTCTTAAAGCCTCCTTCTATAGTCATAAAAAGCTAAAAAGTAGTATACTAAATAATGTAAGCTAGTGTAACTAATAACATCCTTATACTATTACCTATTATTTCTATCCACTACAGGCAGTATATCTATATAATAAAAAACCATACTAAGTTAATAATAATCTCAGTAATATTACTATTTAATAATAACCTACCTTTATCTTCCAAGTAAGCCTCTATCAGATTACTACTAAAGTATACTGATCTATCACTAATATTATTAGTAGGAAATAATATCTAATATATTAATACAAATCTGGAATAAAAAAATATTTATAATATTTTCACTAAAAGAAGATATCTACCTGGTGGTTATAATTTATCTAATAAGTATATATACCACTAAAGCTGCAACTCTTAACAAAACGCCTATAATTAAAATATAGTAAAGTTACACTAACTATAGATATTCTGTCAACCTAATACCTTAAATATATCTTCCTTCCCAAATTCTATTAACAGCCCTCGCAAGAATATAACCTACAATAATATACTGATAACTAAAGTTAATAAGTATAAGAAAGTATTCGAATATATAAAAGTAAGAGTACCAGTGGAAATATATTAAAAAGTTATTTCTTAATAATAGAGTGAAAATATTAAATCTTAAATAAGTAGTAATAGTAATATATTTAATAATATCTTTATCTATTATTGTATTCACCTATAAAACAACCAAAATATCTATTTTAATGAAAAATACAAAACCTACTATATTAGCTTCAACAAATAAACTTTAGATTACTTTACTAATATAGAAAGAGTATTAACATAAACCCTTAAGAATTATCTTATAGGGAGAAGTATATACTTCTCTATAAATAAAGATATAATAAGGAAAAGGCTAGTAAGACTCCTTAAGAAGGAGATATTAATAAGAGAAATAGTGGAGAATATTAAAATTAACTAATAGAAGTACCTAGCCTTTAAAAAACAAATTATAAAAAGCCTCAGTTTTATTAATAATCCTCTAGAGATAAAAGGATTTATATCTATTAATTAACAATTATCTATATTAAAAAGCTTAATAATAAAATTACCCTCTCTATAGTTAATATTATTAATATTAATAATAAGAATAATACTAATACTAAGCCTATAACTAATAAAGCTAGAAATCTTTTTAGATATTAACTGACCCAAAACTAAAAGAATAATAAATAATATTAATAAGGAAGGAAAACACCCAAAACTAACCAGACCCCCAAACCTTTATATTTACCTTAGGGGGAAATATTAGTTAATACCAAAAACACCATATTCTATTCAACTAACCTTACAAGAAAATCAAATTATTATTCAGTAAAGTATATACAATAAATAATATATATACCAAAATAAAGTATAATATCTTTAAAAATGAAGTATAAATATTTATTACTAGATATGTTAGTTATAATATTAACTATAATATAACAGAAGGAGTATTTAATAATATACTAGTAGAAAATGTATACTTACATTATAAAATATTAATTTTACTAATCTAAAATAACCTCTTAATTACTTAAGTAGCCAGAATAATTAGACATAAGTTTAAAATATCCATAATCCACTTTAACTACCGTAGGAAATACAAAAATATAAACCTTAAGGTTTTTATTAAAAACTATAAATATATTAATATAATTAAAATATTTAAAGTAATAATGATATAAATTAACCTCCTTTGATATATTTATCTAAATCTATAAGATCTATAAAAGAAACTTAATAAGAGAATATATATAACTATATACTATGTATATAATATAATTAATATACTCCATAATATTATTAATAAAGCTAAACTAACTATTAATAGGCTATATAAATAGATAACGGAAATACTTAAAAGTTAAAAAAAATAATTAAAGTAAAAACCCAGCTCTATTATAAATTATAATCAATTTGCTAAGAACTATTTATATAATAACTAAGGGTGAAACTAACATTTTAACCATCCTTAACCACCTTAGTTGTAATATATATAAAATAGTAACGTTACCTTAAAATAGCCTCGTAAGAAAGTATAAGGAAGAAATATATAAGGTAAATATTAAATATACTTAAAACCACTAAATAAATACTAATTAATAATATATACCCCAGAGGAACGTAAAGCTGCCGCCCCGCAATTCAAGAAAGTATCTATTATAAATACTATATTAGCGGAGGAAATTGCAATATATCTTAATAACGCTAACCCCACAGAGGAAATAACAGGGAAGGTAAAAAAAAATATAAATAGAATATCAGGAAATAACTTTATAGCTATCTACTTTATTATAATAAATAGCCTAAAGGAAACTATTAATTCTATATAACTTACTAAAATCCTTCAAAACTATATCTTTTGCCACTAAATAACTACTAATAAATTAGAAACCTTCCTAACCTTATAATATTTAGAAGTTATTTTTATATCCTTCTAAACACTAAAGTAGGTAAATCTTTCACAAAAAATATATAATAACTTAAAGCCCTCCAGAGACTTCTTCCTAATATCTTACTAAATAAAATAACTTTGAAAATAAATATTAGATTCTGAAATGGATAAAACTTTATAAATCTTAATATTACCAGAATATCTATATTCTTTAGAAATATTAACTTTAATATTATACCTATAGCTATATTATTTCTACTAAGCCTTCCTAATATAAATTACCTATAAATAAATCCTCATAATCTTGATAATAAATTTAAGTAAGAGGAAATATTATTATCTATAGAGACATATAATAAATATCTATAATTCTCAATATAGGAGAATTTATATAATAAGGCTATTAACTTCCTTATAGAGATAGAAGCAGAGTATTTCAAAAATACAAATACAACAAATACAAATACATGTATTTGTATTTGCTCCACAAATACAACAAATACAAATACATGTATTTGTATTTGCTCCACAATTACAATAAATACAAATACATGTATTTGTATTTGTGTTTATTAAAGAATTAATACATTACAAATACAATACATGTATTTGTATCTGTATTTATTGTATTTAAATACACTAATTTGGGGTTATAGATATTAGTTATATTATTAATAATACTAATTAAGTAAAATCTAATTATTCTTAAACTGATGTATTTAACTTGATGATATATATATTAAACGAGTAATCAAATTTCAAAGTATTTTATTTTACATTAAAGATTATTAATCTAACTTTCAAACTAATACTATTAAATATTAAAACTATTTTAAATAAGTCTAATAGCTAAAAATATATAAAGAAATCTCTAGTACATATCCTAATTACTACCTATATTTATTGTAAAATTACTTTCCTCTATATTAGTATTACTACTATTATCCTCTTTAACAGTAAAGTCTAGTTTATCTTCAGAAATTTCCCCATAATTAAATAAATCTGTATATAACTTAGGAATAAATAATTTAGAATTATTATTACGTTTATTATTATAATTAAAACAGCTTTTTAATAGTCCTAATTGCTTTCGACCAGAGTATTTCAAAAATATAAATATAATAAATACAAATATATGTATTTGTATTTTCTCCACTATTACAAAAAATATAAATATATATATTTGTATTTATATTTTTTGAAAAGATATTATATTATAAATATACTATATATATTTATATTTATATTTCTTGTATTTAAATATAGATTATAAATTTTATATATTATGTAAAATTTTTTCTTCAGCTTTATATAACTAAGTTCTAGTATCTTAAATATAAATAGTTTATACTTATAGCTAATTTCTATAATATAATATATATTCTTAAAGTTAGATAATAATAAAGAGAAATAGGTATATTTTATATAGAGATTTTAAATCTATATCTACTATAGTAGTAATAGATTACTTTCTTTAAATATAGATATTTTATTATTACTAAGTGCTTTTTAATATATTAAGTAGAATACTAAAAGATATATCTAATAGGATATATATATAGATACTTATATTAAAATAAAAGCAGCATATTAAATATCTCTTAAAGTATTCTAGTATTTTATAGTATGTTACTACTCTTAAAAGTATAATATTAAAGTTTAATTAAATAATTCAAACTATTTACATAATATTAATATTTAATAAAAATGTATTATGGTAATTAATTTTACATGTAAATGTAATTTGTTTTTAATTACAAAAAATACAAATACAAATACATGTATTTGTATTTGTATTACAAATACATGTATTTTTGAAAAATACAAATACATTACAAATACATGTAATGTATTTGTATTTGTATTTGTATTTTGTATTTGTATTCGTATTTTGTATTTGTATTTTGTATTTGTATTGTATTTTGTATTTGTTTCTTAATACTCTGGATAGAAGTATAGTAACCTTATAAGAGATTCAGCCACCCCAGTATCTATAAGTTAAATAATATACTTAAGAAAGTAGATAAAACTATAATAACTAATAGAATTAAGGTAATTACCAAAAACTGCCACTAGTACCAAATAAACAGCAAAATATAATATTAATTTAAATTCAGCCTTAAAAATAACTATAAATTCAAAATAGAGATTATTATTAATATTATATACCTTAATAATAATAAGCCTATATTATATATAGTTAATACCTCTATAGTATTTACAGCAGCAAGATTTAAAAAACGTATCTCCACAGAGTATATATAATATACTCTAAAAGTATACTAAATTAATATATACCAGAAACCCCCAAATAGAATTATTACTAATATAAAGTATAACTTTACAGCTGAAAGCTTTAAGAAGGAAGCTCATAGTATAGGCAGTAAAATTAAAACTATATTAATTAAAGTCTATAATAATATCAGTAAAATAAAATAGTACTATACCTCCCTACAGAGGGTATATAAAAGTATCCAAAATAAAGCACCAGAAATTAATAGAGAGAAAATACTATAAAGTATAGTGAAGATAGGTAATAATACCAGCAGCCTAAATAACCTTATACTAACTCTACAGATTTTTGAAGTATATCAATATTTAAACCTAATATTACTACTATTCCCAAATATTATAAAATAAGTAGTTACTATCTAGAAGGTAATAAAAAAATATATATAGAATCTATACTTGATAGCAAATTTCTAATATCTAAAGTATATATATATATCCTTCCAATTCCTTAATCTACCACTTATTCCTCCAATTAGAAATATATATTTATTATAAATACTAAAATTAAATAAAGTCCTTCAGACTTATCTCTATTAACAGCAAAATATATATTATAAAAATAAACAGCAAACCTAGTATCTTCAGATTGATAATAGTTAAGCTATATCATTAACTATATACTAAAGAGATAGAAGCCTAGAAACTAAATTATAACTAGCTTCTAAATAAATATCCAAAAAGAAAATATTAATAGTAGCATTGAATAAAAATAGACTAAGGCAGTAAGGGTAGCTATATAAAAATATAATCTTTATTATAGAAACTAACCTTACGGATAGTATTTACTATAATATCTATCTAATAATAAAAGAGATAGAGATACTTACTAAAACTATTAAACTTCATTAATATAGCGTTATTTAAATACCAGGAAAGCTATTTCAGAAATTACAAACTATAAAATGGAACACTTTACTAGCAAAACGTATACTCTACCTTAAGTACTTTAATATCCAAAACTATTTTAATATAAAAGTCTTTAGTCTCCACTTTATTAATAGGGTTAAAAATATAAATAATATACTATATAAGAAATTATAATTAGTTATTAAAAACTTGAATAATGAGGGAAAAACTCATATCCTTATATAGTTACTAAGAATCTAATAAATTAACTATTACCTAATAATAATACTATTAGTAATACTTAAAAAGGTAACTTCTATAGAAATTTACGTTTAAAATACTACGTAAATATATATACAGGCGGAAATAATATTAAATTACCTTATGATAATAAAGCTACCTATAAGCCTATATAACTTATATTTAGAGGATATTATTATTATTATAGTTTAACTATTATATAATCTTTTAAAGTTAGATACCTATTGATTTATAATATACTCCAGCCACTATAAAACCTAACTATAAATAGAAACCTTATTATATAATTTATACCTTATAATCTCCAGACTTAATAATCTATATTTCAGCATTATAAATATATAAATAAATAATATCCTTAGTCTCTACTTACCTCAATTTAACAACAAAAAAGAGAAGAAACTTCAGCAAGCAGAATTTACAGCCAAACTGAAATTAATACTTAT
The DNA here is from genome assembly GCA_001693025.2 of Colletotrichum lindemuthianum. Classification (NCBI taxonomy): domain Eukaryota; kingdom Fungi; phylum Ascomycota; class Sordariomycetes; order Glomerellales; family Glomerellaceae; genus Colletotrichum; species Colletotrichum lindemuthianum. Next base: position 310,286 of record MASP02000050.1, on the reverse strand, counting down.
ATAATATAAACCCCTTATATTCAACGAAAGCATAATTACCCTAATAATAATAATAATATTATCCTTAGCTAAAAAAAATAAGGTAAGAAAATTAAACTTATTAACCTTATATCCAAAACCGTAAGGGTAATATATATTAAATAACAGGTATAAGAAGTATAAATAACCTCTATATACTAACTGAAGGTATACTTTAACCTCTCTATTACAGCCTAATATTAAAACCTAACACCAGAAAATATCAAGAAACTTAATAAACACCTAGTATAGCAGATAGATAACTTTAAGTGAAACCTAATATTAACTCCGACTAATATTGAGATAATAAAACTAAATATCTTTATTAATAAATTCTTTACTAATAACAGTAATATAATATTCCAGCTTAAATTTCTTATTATCCTAAAGATAGAAGATATTGGTAAGAATAATAATACCTTCAGATTTAGAGGTAATATTATCCAGTTTTTCTCTACTAAATTAAAGAAAGCTATATATAATATATTAATATCCAAAGTCTACACTATAACTGTAAAAATTAATATAGAATATATAATATTAACTACCCTTAAGTAAGTAACCAAATACCTTAAGATACTAATAATTCGAATAATAATCTATACCAACTTCTACTTCCTCTACAAATACCTTATCAAACTAGTTATAACAAAAAGGAAGCAACTTATAATTAATATGATAGCGCTAAAACAATCATATAAGAAACAAAAAATCTTCAAAATCCAATACCTTAACAGTAAGAATAACCTTACAGATAATATAACTAAAGCATCTAACAACCAAACCCTTAAAGTATTCATTACCATAAACAAAATAATAATACAAATAGAAAAATAGGTTATAAAAGCCATAAAGGGTAATAAGAAACAAATATAAAGGTAAAGAGGGCAAAAAAGAAAGCAAAAAAGATAAATAGAGAATATTAGCACTAGAGGGCCTCAAAGCATCCAAGTAACAATAATCAAAAAGCATACTTTTATAAATAAACACTATTTTACAGCATTTTACCAGTTGTTGGCGCACCCAGAAAACAGATATAACTAAAGGCTATTTTTATATTTTACGCTATTTTTATATTTTATACTATTTTGACATTTTACGCAGTTTTTACATTCTACGCTATTTTACACTTTTACCATAAAAGAGAATACTGCCGGTATCAGGTTAAATAGGCACCAATATAGCAAAACCTATAGTAGTTGATAACTTCTAAATCAACCTACTTATTTAAGCTAATTGGATAAGAGAAATTATCCTACAGATTAATTCCAACGGCATACAATGCATACACGCATGCTATAATATTACTTAAATATAACGAAATAGAAGCACCAGTTACAACCTAGTTACAAACAATTAATCAATTACAAACATTTACCAATTAAAAACCAACAATTACTATATAATTATTATAAACTTTAAGATTCTTAACATAAATTTAGAAACTATTAGCTAACTTCAATTTAAATTATAATTAGAATTCTTACTTAATTATAATAGAAATAAAGAGATAATTATTGTAGATATAATTTATATAACTTTAGTATTAATATAAAACTATTATATTACTAGCTATTTTTACTAAAGGAACTTAGGTAGCTTAAAGGTCTATATTAGCCAAACTTTTATTAGCTACTATAATAGCTATATATAGAATCTGGAGGATAGATTAAGCAGTTCTATAGATTTAAATATAGGCTAATACTTATATTTACTATAATATTAAGAATTGTTTTATTACTAAATATAAGCTATATTCTACCTACTTACATATAACTTTAAATATGAATATTTAGATCTTATAACTAAATAAAGAAATTATAGATAATAAGGGAAAGAAATAACCTTCCAGAAGAAGCTTCCTAGGGGGTAAAGTAATATAATTATTATTAATATTATTATAGTAGTAAATAAAACTGGAGATAAACAAAGTGAAATAGAAATAACATTCTTTCTGGTTTCTATATCAATAAATTTGGTTACTTTTGCTCTCTACCTGTGGTGGTACCTAAGCCCTTCACCCTATATGTGGTTCTAATTGTAAAATTTACCCGGCAACAGCATTCGTGCTAATACTTCTATATTAATAAATAATAAATCTTTTATTCCTATTTAAACTAATAGCAGCTATAATTATTATAGAGTAATTGGTAAGAACTTTATGAAATAGTAATATCTTACTGTTATGAAACTTTTATAATCTTAGTAACTGGAAATTATTCTAATTAATAACTAAATTATAGCTAATATTGGAATAATTAGAGCTTATATTAATTTCAATAGATAGATATTTAAGATTTTATCTTATACTATTCTATCTATGATATAGTTTGCTATTCTTAGCAAGCTATAATTATAATACTGAGGAATATTTTTTAATTCTACATAAGAATAATTAAGGATTAATATAGTTAGTAACCTTATTATATTAGCTATTAGTAATATACTAAAAGGTATATATATAAAGGAGTTTACTAATTACATTAGGCTATTAGTAAGTATAGTATTTTATATAAAACGAAACATAATAAGTAGATAGATACTAATTTAATATAAATTAGTATAATTTCTACTGCTAAATTACTGGTAACTCTAAAGTAACTAGTATCTACCTTACTGAAAATCTATATTTTCTTTATGAATATCTTTTATAAGAAAAAAGCTTTTAGCTTTTTATTTTACTGAGAAATCTTTAATTACTATATATATCTTATAAAGAATCTAGATAATATTAAGCTACATCTACCTTAGGAATTACTTTATAATATACTAAGAGAATATCTTCTTAGGATTTAGTATTAGATTACTAACTTAATAGTTAAAGGTTAGATAGAAATTCGTTTCTTAGCTATAGGAATATTTATCTTTTTAGTAAAGAATCTGAGACGAAAGTGGCGATTTTATATTAGTTATTATATTTTTAATATTATAAGTATTTATAACTGCTACTTCTTACTATCAATTAAGAAGATATTCTACTGATTGTCTAACGTAAAATCATGTATAAAAATCAATATTTTAATAGCTTTCCATAAAGGCTCTATTATAGAGGGAAATAAATATAAGATAATCTTCTAGATATATTTTAGCTTATTTAAGTAGTTAACTTTATTTTTAGGTGAATTAATATACCTGCTATACTTCAGTAATATATTAATAAGATACTTTAAGATATACCTAAACGTCTTATTATAATATATCTTAATAATACTCTTCTTTATAGCGATAGGTTATAAGTTAGCTACAAAGCTAAAGGTATTTAGATTCTAGGGTAACTAAAGGAGGTTAATCTATATTGAAATCTGAAGGAATATATATTTTTAGTAAAGAATACTCAGTGTCTTGACTTTACTATTAAGGTAGAAAGAGGAATAAACTATAACCTCAAGAAAAATTAAATTATATAGAAGTAGAAGATTTTGAAGAATATCTAGAATATCCGAAGCTTCCTTATACTTATAAACTTCTATTATAGTTTAGTAAATCTTTTCTCTAGTTTGAAACAACCTGTTCAATAACTAATATAGAAGGAAATCTTAGTTTAATAAAATAAAGCTTACTGAAAGATATTTAATATCATTAAGATTATATTTATATCAAAGTTAATTGGAGGGGCTAATAGCTTACTTTCGATTATAACTATTCGTGGATATATTACCCCCTAAAGTATACTTTTAGCTTTTTTATTTCTACTAACTACTGCAGCTAGCTTTAAGTTAATCTGAGGCTAAACCTCTTAAAGTTATAGTAGCTGGTATATCCCCTCTATATTAAACTTTTGCAGATAATAAATAACTAATAACTTCTTCTATATTAACCTTACGCCCTTATATCCTTACGTTATATGAAATTCAAATATTCTAAGGAATTTAATTACTACTAACTATAGCTACTTTATTGAAATACTTACTGTAATCTTAATATCCGCAACCTTAATATTCTTACTATATTCTATTTACCCCCCGAAATAAAATTTTATATTCTTTATATAAAGAGTTTCTAATATTAATACAAATATTCTTTACTACTAATATAAGTTGACCTATAATCTCTATATAAATATAATAGAATTTAGCTTAGGTTTATTAGTAAATAGTCTTAATATATCAGTTAAATATAGTTAATATATAAGTAATATTAGTATAAATATAAATACTTTTAGTGTAGCTATATAATAGCTACAATTCCGGTAATTATAAGATCATAATATTTTAAAAGTATTATAAAAGGCTGGATCTAAGCTTATTTAACCGGAAAGTGGCGTAAAATACTGTTTATTTAGAACTAAGAAGTAAAAGAGAAGTTTTTATAGGTATATGGAAAGGTTTAGATATATAATACTATATAAAGTCTACTAGATCCCCACTGAATGAGAAGATTAACTTCAGATACCTAAATATAACTTTAGCTAAATATTTAGATATAGTTTATAATATTATATTTCTTCCCCCGGCTGCTACCCAGCTGGAGGTTGTAGGTTAAACTGCCGTTATTCTTTATAATAAGTTTTATCCTTATATGATTTTACTGCTACTATATACTCTATAGTATTAACTAGCTTCTATATGAGGTTTATATATTCTTTCCACTTAATAAGAACTTCTTAGTAATACTCTCTTTCTACTTAAGATATTTGTACAGTAAGAATATCCTTAATTAGCTATTTAGCTTCCCTATTATTATCTGTTAGCGGAGGTAGCTAGTTATTAGTAACTATCTACCTAAATAGGAAATTAGTAGCAATTCTTTAGAGAATATTTATGTAAAGCTATAAATAAGTAGCCTTTAGTATATTCAGCTTAATAATATATAGTAATAAGATATTTACTATTATATACTTATAGTATAATGAGGTTAGCTTCCATCTTAATTTTGGTAGCTTATAGTTAAAGATATTTAACTATGTTTTATTATTAACTTAATATTAATTTATAGAGTGTAATAAAACGTAAGGCTATATTCAGTATATATAGCTACAGCCTAAAGGCTACGTTTTAAGGATTTAAATATTCTGCATATTCTGCATTTCAGCCATAAGAATATAAGCTATTTTACTTCCTTACAAATTCTCTATATATTGCAAAAAGGCTTCTACTAAAGCCTCCGCTATATTCTTATAGTCTTAAGTTTATTTTAACTTACTTTTGGTATTTTCAAATATTTTTACTTTCTTTTATCGTTAATTTGCATGCAGCCTATATTTATAAGAACCTCTTTTCGGGAGGGGCTGATAGCTTGCTTTCTATTGTAACTATTAGTGGATATATTACCTCCTGAAGTATAACTTCAGCTTTTTCACCCTTCTGCTAACTGCTACAGCCAGTTTTAAGTTAATTTAGATCTAAATTTCTTATAGCTATAGTAGCTAGTATATCCACTCTATATTAGTCTTTTTACAGATAATAAATAACTAATAACTTCTCCTATAGTAACTTTATATTCTTACGTCTTTATACTAAATATAATTTAAATATCTTAAGAAATTTAATTACTGCTAACTATAACTACGTTATTTAAAGACTTCTTATAACTTCTATATCTGTAATATTAATATCCTCCAGACTATATTCTACTTATCCCTAAGACGAAACTTTACGTCCCTAATACGAAAGCTTTCCGCTATTAATATAAATATTCTCCGCTACTAATATAAGCTAACTTATAATCTCTATATAAGTATAGTAGAGTTCAGTCTACTTTGATTAGCAAATAATCTTAATATATTAATTAAATATAGTTAATATATAAATAGTATTAGTATAAATATAGATAGTTTTAGTATAGCTATATAATATCTAGATCTCTAATAATTATAATATTATAATACTCAAAGATATTTAATAACTAATATAATATATTAATATTAAGATACTATCTAATTAATAACTAGTTTCTGAAATTATAAGCTTAATATAGTAAATTATAAAATAGCTAGATAATTATCTTCTAAATATCTAGAGTCTAGTTATTAATATTAATACTTATAATATTACTTAGGCTTTTTAGAAGATATTAATATTCCCTATTATAGAGATTATAAAAGAATATTTAGAATCCGCTATTATGTTATTCTGATTACAGGTAGCTATATTAATTTAAGCGAAATTTAAATTCTATTGTAAAGATATAGATATAGAAAAGTAATAAATTATAGAATACTTAGCCTTTAGCGTTTTCTTTTATTCTATCTTTAAGAGGTTTATGAAAGTTCTTAACTATATAACCTTAATAGTTACTTTCAGCTATATATATTAAACTTTAGCCTTACTGAAGCCTTTACTAATTATTACTATAAAGTCTTCCTCCGCTGTAAAGTTAAATATTATAACTGGAGATATAATTATCTATAATAATAGGTAACTTTATTACTATTTAAACTAGTTATAAGTTAGTATTAGTATGAATACTATTACTAGGTAAGTTTAACAGTTAAAACTATATATAGGGTGAAAAGCTTAGAAACTACTATAAGTATAAAGTAAAAGTAATTAAATAAGAACCTCTTTTTAATCTTTTAGAATATATATATAATACTACCTATCTTAAGGCGCCACTATATTAATATCAATCTATCTCTTTTAGTATATATATAATACTACCTATTTTGAGATACTTTTATACTATTTCTTAATATTATAGTTAACCTCTTGAGAATACCCTCTTGGTGCGTTTATTTTACTATGCTATTATTTAACTAGCTACCTCTTCCTCTTTTAATTTTACTTTGCTCTTTACCTCTCTGCCTCCGCTACGTTTAGATTAGCTGCCTTTAAAAGATATCTCTTTAGCCAAAATAGACTCAGCCTATAGCAGCTACTCTGAATATCTCTTTTCAGATATACTTTATATCTTAATACTTTATTTAATATATCTGGGGGGATGGAGAAAGCTTAAAAGCTTAAATAAGAAAGCTTCTGGTAAAGTTAAACTATAAGGTAAAGTTAATATTTAAACTAATATTATTTAGGCTGTATACTTATAGTGGTTAAAGTACTAACTTTAAAAGTGGCTATTCCGATAGCCTAGAAAGAGTTTAAGAAACTTTCCCTTTTATAATAGCTTCAATAAACATTTTCATAAGTAGTTAATGAGTAGTTAATAAGTAGATATATCTTTTAGACTAATATAAGAATAAGCTTTATATATAAAGTATTAGAAATATCCAGTAGGGTCTTAGACTTATTGAGGTTAAATATCTAAAATAGCATCCCTATTACTACTAGTGGAATAGAATATATAGATATAAGAATTATAGTAAGTAGCAGCTACTTTAAAGAGAGTATCTTTAGTAATTTCGTTCAGCTTGGAAGGCTAAATTTTATATAGTATACTTTCAAGCTTCCATATTAATTTGAAGTGGCTATATATCTCTAAGTAATAATAGGAAGGTGGTAGCATTAAGAGCGCTGGAGATACTTAAGGGTTATATTCAGAATTTCCCTACCTAAATGGAGGCTACTTTAAAAAGGTTAGGGAAGGGTATTTTCAGATAGTGGAAGCTATTTAAGATTATTACTTTCACATAAATAATAAGTATAGCTGTAATATAGCTATAGCTTTAAAGGGCTTAAAGGCTTTATTACCTTCGCCTGTAGTTTAAGGCTCTTTTGCTTTCGCTTATAGCTTAACACCTTATTATCTTCGCTTCAGAATAGTTATTCAAATTCTTTCGTATTTAAATAAACTACTAGAAATATCTTTATCTAGATATAAGATAACCTTTACGTCCGGGGAGGTATATAATAAAAAGTAAAGCTATATTCAGTATATATAGCTACAGCCTAAAGGCTATATTTTAAGGGTTTAAATACCTTGTATATTCCGCATTTCAGCTATAAAAATATAAGCTATTTTGCTTCCTTATAAACCCTCCGTATAGTGCAAAAAAGCCCCTACCAGGGCCTCCGCTGTATTCTCATATAGGGAATTAAATTTTATTTACTTGAGTTTCTTACTTCTACTAAATAGCTGCTATTTTAGTATAAATATATATTATTACTAAGTGTATCTTTTTAACTAGCTGGTGGATAGTATTCTTACTGATACTAGATATTAATATTAGCTTTTTAGCTACTAAAATAAACTCTATATAATAATTATAATATACAAAGAAAGATATAGTCTTTATATTATTATACTATCAGTTATAGAAGGCTAGGTATATAATAGTTAGTAGGTTATCTTAATTATTCTGTAATTAGTATATAAATATTTTCGAAATTACCTAAATCTTCTGGTTATACTACCTTTTAGTTCTATTAGTCTATAGAATATAACTAATATATAATAGATAAATAATATCTATCAGCCTATAGAATTCCTTTCAGAAGTAACTTATTAAGTTGCATACTCTATTACTTATTATAAAATATAATATTTTATAAAGTCTATAGTGGTAACTAAGGAACTATCAGGTATATACCTCTATTTGTATTATATTTATTTTCTTTAGTAAAGGAATTGTATCTAGTTAATTTATAATAACCTAAATGTAATAGCTACCTTATTCTTTTGTGTGGAGTAGGTTAATAATAGAATTTATTAATAGATTAAAGTGTAACTGGTTAGATATCAGTAGAGGCTTTAGGAAGCTCTTTTTAGCTTACTTTTAAATATAAATATTTCTATATATATTATAATTATATATAAGTTAACAGATATTTTATAACTATTTAGATTAGAAGAACTAATAACTTATAGTTTCCAGTATGCTATTATACTTTAGGTGGCCTATAGGTAAGAAGTTATAAAGATTTTATATTAGTTTAATTTTAAGGTTATTAAAGAAATCATTATTATGCTTACTGCCTGGTATTTAAAATCTCTCTCTAAACGTAAGTTATCCTAATATATTAAGAGTATATTTAGTAATCTGAATCTTATAATCAAGGTTGGGAGGAAAGCTATATTTAACCCACTGAATTACTATAAAAACCAATTAGTATAAGGAATTGCTTTCAATAGTATAATTCCATATTTCCTACAGATTGAATTTTCCTTTAAAAACCTAGATATTAGTAATATCTATATATTCTATCTGGGGGTTTATGAAAATAGTAATATCTGGAATAACTTATATTATTTACTTCTATTACCTCTTATTACTTTATGTCTTAGGGGTATTTTAATTCCTTCTAAAGAAGATATTAAAGATTACTATCAAGATATTTAATTAATACCTAACGTAAGAGTTATAGTAAGATAATTTCTTCACTTATTAATTCTACCTCTCTAAAAGCTATTACGTTTTTATAAAGTACTTAAGGTCTTTATACTTAGTAAGAATCTTAAACTTTCTGATATTTTATAGCTTTATCTTCTATATTTATAAACAAGTTAATACTGTCAGACGTTTCCTATTATATATTAGGTAGTTAAACCTTATAGAGGTTATATATTAGAAGTAAAAAGCTATTATATATCTTAACTTACTTTTCTTATTGTAAACCCATTTATCTTTTGGAATAAATTCAGAAAAGTTAATTTATATTATTATTATTAGGATATTAAAATTAAAATCTATGAAACTAATTTTATAGTAAAAAGGTATTTTAGTATAAGGAAAATTTCTTAGTAATTTAGTTTCCAGTTAAGGAAAATAAGCTTTTAAGTTATATAGTTTAGAAGCTTTATAATAATACTATATTATAATATAAACATCTTGTAGTAGTTTATTAACCTAAGGAAACTATACATTTTCTTTAGTAAACCGGGGGAAACTAATTAGTAATAACCTCTAACATCTCTAGGTTATAAGAGAGATTCTTTTTAGCTAGTATAATAAATTCAATATACTTATTATAGTAATAGAAAATATAAGTCTTTCTTAGAATCTAACTCTAAGTTTATATTAGTAAGGTAGCTAAATGTTTAGTAACCGTTCTTCTAATATTTCGTTTATAAGTTACTAATGTAAATAAGAATATTATTAATATATATTATAAGAAAGTTATTTAGAAATTATTATAGATAGTTATTTATATGCTATACGAATATAATAGAGATATCAGTAAGTCTAAAAGAATATATTATCTATTTTAAAAAAACTATAATATATCTAAAGAACTATCGTCTTCCAATTTACTTTATTAATCTTAATATTATAGAATATAGTGATAATATCAAGCTTAATATACTAGTAATTTATAAGAGTTCTCTAGAGAGTTTCTAAAATAAGAGAAAGAGAACAATAATTCTTCTTTATAATTATGTTAAAAACTTTATAATTTATATAGAAATATATTTCTCTATTTAGCCCTTTTGTAAATAGAAAAGGAATATAAATAGAAAAGGTACTTATTTTAATAACCTTTTTATTAAGTAAATCCTTTAGGATTTTCTTGAATATTAAAAGCTTTTTCTATAATATACTATAGAGAAATGTCTATAGATGATTTAATTTCTATTTCTTATTATTAGAAATTAGTAGAATATAGTAATTTATTTTTCGTTAGCTGGGGGATAGCTGATATACTTAATTTATATAAACAAAATCTGGAAATATCTTTAAAATACTTATGTAAATAGAATTTGTAAGATTTACCTCCATCTTTAAGATTAATATATTCTTAATATCTACTAGACTGATAAATAGGATTTAGTAGAAATTCAATATCTTATTAGTACATTATATAGTATACTGGTAGATAAATATAAATAAGTTTATATGAAGTAGGTAGACTAACTGGAGTTCCTTAAGTTATACTAACTTACTTTAGTATTTTAGGCAAGTTATTCTACTATTCTTTCTATAAAGTATTTACTGAACCCTAGTATTATAAATAAGATATTTCTCTTTTATTTATAGTTACCTAAAATATAGAAGTAGCTAATAACTCTCTTTAATACAAATATAAATTTTCTTTATATAGCTACTAACTTCCAGTATTACAATAGTTACTCTTTAGATATAATTAAGTAACAGCTTAGTAGTATATTTCCTTCTTTATCTTTATAGCTTATTAATTAGTAGAAGATAAGGTTTCTTTATGAGAAAGATATTAATAATAATATAGATATTATAGTTTATATTAATAAGTATATAAATAAAGTAATCTTTATTTAGTTTGGTATAAATAGTAACTAACTACTAGTTACTTATCTGTTCTTTTTTTATTATTTTCCCTATTTTGTTACTTCTATTTTAATTAACTTTAAAATCTAACTTTACTTTAAAGTTACTTTTTTCCTAAATTCTTACTATTACTTAGTGGGGTAATACTTTCCTCCTGGTTATTTTTAGTATAATCTAAAGTAGCTATAGTTTTTATAATCTTTATATTAGCTTTTTTATATTCTTATATTATATAGTTTCTATAGAATTTATTCTTCCTATAATATCTAAAGTATTAGTAGGTATTTTAGTAATATTTAGAGTATTTTATAAAGATAGAAAAGAAGGTACTAAAGGTTTACTATTATTATTATTTCCTAACCGCTTTAGTTATTATAATATTATCCTTTCTATTATAAATAATAGATTTCTAGTAGGGTTACTAGTAGTAAATTAAAATTTCCTTTATATACTTAAGTTTTTAAGTTATATTCTAGATTTTCAATAACTAGAGTCTATATTTTATAGAAAAACATATTATAATACGTAGCTTCTTAAGGTAGAAAAACAAGGTAACTTTTAATAGAAAATTCTAAATTACATTTAGTTATATATATTCTTCAGTATAAGCTAGAGGTATTTTAAATTAGGGTAAAAAGATAATTAGATACTTATTTTCTTTTTATCTAAAGCTTCATAGCTAGATAATAGTATAAGGCTAACTATTTAAATTTAGGTAAGTTTTATTAAGGTAACTAACATAATTATCCAGATTATAAAACTTCCTTAATTCTCCAGCTATATAGAAAGTTCTAATAACCTACTGGGGACTAAAGTTTAAATAGAAGTAAATTAAATATTAAGATTTCTAATTATTATTAAAGAAATACTAGTTAATTTTAAGTTTAATATTTAGTTATAAAGCTTATACTTAGTATTTCCTCTATTAATCTAAAATCTTTGGGGGTAGGAAAGAAGCTTTCGTTAATAGTTAGGTATTAATAGAAATATAATAGTATTTTTAACCCTAAAAGCTAGTATTCTAATAGATATTATTTTGGAGGTTACTAAAGTATCTTAATACATGCTAAAGGTATTTATTATAGTAGCTGTCTGGAGGTTACTACTTACTATAGTCTCTTATCTTACTAAGTTATATATAAGCTTATGAATTCTCTAGGAGAGGAAGCTTAAAATATATTATAATTACTACTAAAGTAATTTACTTATAAAGTTACTATCTGTAGAAATAATCTGGTAGATATTAGTATTCCTTATAATTATTTATATTAGTTAGTTAGTTACCTCTTATATAATATTATATTCTAGAAGCTTTACTTAACTAAATTATATATTTAACTAATAGAAAGATATATTATATTTAATCTTATCTATGTAGTAAATAAAATTAAGTTTCAGATATATAAAGGGTTAGATATAGGTTTATTTAACTAGAAGGTAGTATGGAATACTATTTATTTAAAACTAAGAAGTAAAAAAGAAGCCTTTCTAAATATATTGAAACTTCTGCATATATAATACTATACGGGGCCCACTGGGGCTTCACTGGGTGAGGAGGTTAGCTTTAGATACCTAGATATGGCCTTGGCTGGATATACAGGCGTAGCCTATAACAGATATCTGGTAATTAGTATAATATATTAATATTAGAATACTATCTAGTTAATAAGTAATTTCTGAAATTATTAGCTTAATACAGTAGATTATGAAATAGCTAGATAATTTATGTCTAAATACTAAGAGTCTATCAATTAATATGAGTATTTATAATATTACTTAAACCTATTAAGAGATATTAGTATCTTCAGTTATAGAACTTATAATAGAATATTTGGTATTTATTATTATATTTCCCTGGTTGCGGGTGGCTATATAAATCTAAGGAGAATTTCGGTTTTATTATAAAGATATAGATATAAAATAGTAATAAATTATAGAATATTTAGCTTTTACAGACTTTTTATTCTATTCTATCTTTGAGAGATTTATAAAAGGTTCTTCACTTTATAATCTTAGTGGTTACTTTCAGCTATATATTAAGCTTTAATCTAACTGGGGCTTTTACTAATTATTACTATAACGTCTTTCCCTACTATAAGGTTAAATATCATTACCGGGGGTATAATTATCTATAATAATAGGTAAGTCCTTTACTATTTAAACTAGTTACAGGCTGGTATTAGCATAAATGCTATTGCCAGATATATTATATAGTTAGAATTATATATAAAGTAAAACGCTTACATATTACTATAGGTATAAAGCGAAAGTAACTAAATTTTAAAGTTAATTATAATTCATCAGAATTTAGAGAAGCTTATAGTAATAGAGGTAAATTATTTTAGGATAATACTAGAAGGTTATTTATTATGGAAAGATAAGGAAGATATTCTATAGTGAATAGCTTATTATTTAGTCTAACTAACTTCAACTTAGTAGAACTATATTATTTATCATAACATATTACTAATAGTTACATTATACTAATAGATATAATTAATAAAACTAGAAAACGAAGTGGATTTCCTTATAATTCTTTCTGACTATAAAGCTTTAGATTATTTATAAATTTAAAGTTTATCTTAAAGTAATAAGTTAGATGGATTAAGATTTTAATAGAGTGTGATTTTATTCTAAAATACTACCTAGATTACTTTATAGAATATCTAGATATTCTATTAAGGTAAAAGTAAGATATCAGAATTAAGCCATAGTTTCCCATATATATTATCTATTTCTTATAGATTAATATAATGGATATAATTACAATACTTCCTGTAGTCTTAGTTTAATAAATAGAACTCAATAGGAACAAAGAGGACATTATATTGATAGTTAATGTTTCTTAGTTAAATACTACTAAACTACCAAATAGATATACAATATTCCAGAGTACAATACTATTAACATTCTAGAGTCAAAAGATTTCAGTAATATTAATATATAAACTATATTAAATTTAATTTAGTAAGTAGTATAAATATTTCCCCTAGAGGTAGATATAAAGATATAGATAGCTAACTACTAAGTGATATTAAATAGTACACTATAATATTAAGATAGAATCTAAATTTGTAAATATAAATTATTGACTATAGTAACGTTTTAAATAATATATAGACGTCTTGTTTGAAATTACCCGAATATTAATTTACTATTTCTAGTATGTTTAAGAGACTGATATTAGAATGAAATATCCAGGAATGTTAAGTAGTTTATTAACGTATATAATATCTGCTAGTATGTTTATAAAGGTTAATAATACTACTAGGAATTATTATAATTCCTTTTAATTTTTAATAAACTCTAATTCTATATCTTAATTAACTTTATAATAAAGTTACTTTTTACTATAAAGGATAACCTAAGATTTCTAATAGTTATTATAAGTTAGCTATCTGAATATATTCCGCTGAAAGCTATAATATCTATATCTATAGAAGCTTATATAAAACAATCTTACAATATATAGTAATAGTTCTATAGTTTACCTATATTAATTATTACAAACTAGAATTTTAATTAGGTAGGTATCTTTTAGTTAACTTAATATTAGTTTATAGAAATTGAATAGTTACTCTTAGTATTAATTACCTCTAAATAAAGAGTGAAATAGAGTAAGTAATATCTAAATTTTAAATATTTCAATAAATATATATTATATTTTTATAAGTAGAATAGCTATTATATATCACCATATACCAGCGTATTTCTAATAATACAAATTATTTTATTACTGAAGTTAATTTTCATAAGTTTCCAAACAGCTTTGAGGAAATAGTTAATTTATATTTTCTAATAGAAGACTTCTCTATAAATTTAAATTTACAGTAAACTTTAATATTTCTTACTTACTTTAAGAAGGATAAAGCTTTGACTTAAGCTTTAATAATCTATATTTAATAGTATAATAAGATAGAGGCTAATAGAATATAATAAACAGTAAAGAAGCTCCAGGTTAGTAATAAGATATAGCTTTTATTACAATATATTAAGATACATAAGCTATATAAGAAACTTAACTAAATAGCTTATTAATACTATATTATGAATATACTAAGCTTACTTAATGTTATAATAGATATTTCCTATAGTATCTATTTAATATTCTATAAACATTTTATTAACTAGGTTAAGAATACCTCCCGAATCTTATAATAGTATAAAGATACTTATTCTAATTCTATTTCAGTTTCAGTAAGGAAGAATAATAAAACCTAGGAGGAATATAAGATAGAGAAGATTCTAGTAGTAACAAATACATTAGAATAGAGGTAGACCTAGAATATATTAGTTAAGTGGAAGAATTATAATATATTTGTCTGAAAGTCTTTAGAGATGTTAATGAATACTAACATAGTATTACATTTAAGTAATCATATGAGAATGTTTATAAAGATAATAAATTAATATTAATTTACTAATGATGATAGGTTATATAAGCTATAGATTAAATAAAATATAACTTCTAAGATAAATAGATATATAATTATAAAGCTAACTCTAAGAGTAATAAATAAGTCATCTTATAAAGATATTACTATTCTCTTTCTTCTTCTTCCTTATATTTAGGGACGTATTATCCTCTTTCCTCTTCTTCTTATTATTATTCTGAATTAGAATAAATATGGCTAATTATTAGCTGAAAGGAGGAAATTGCTGTTATTTATATAATACTACTAAAGCTAGTAATAATTTACTTAGAAGTAAATGTAATAGTAAGTAAGAAGATATTCTTAATATAAACGGAGAAAGTAGTAAATATAGTAGTAATATATATAGAGAATAGCTACTCAATATAGTAAAGGTATTTATTATAATATTAAACTATAATAAAGAAAGTAGATAAAAAGATAGTAATAAAGTAACTTTAAGAGCTACCTTTCTCCTTACTAGTTAGCTAGATAGAGGTAGTAATATACTTACTTTAGGTAATTAGATGATCAACTTGGTAATTAGTAAAACATAACTTAAGGCTAATAGTAAATAGATAACATCTTTATTTATATTCATTCTTTTAATATTAAGTATTTATAATAGAAGTGATTATAATCTGGAGTGTAATTTTAAGTTTTAAAATCTTTATTATATTTAATATAATAAGGAAGGTAGGTAAATTTAGCTACTTAGAAAAGCTAGTTCTCCTTATTATTGGAGTTACCTTTAATAATATGGTTACTATAAATATAGAAATTAGGTTAATTAAAAGGGAAGTAATAGTTGAAATTATTATTAAGGAAACTAATATGAATAGAAGTAGTAACTAATATAATAGATAACAGTAATAATATTAGGAAAATAAAGGTAAGATAATAGTAGATTAGTATATAAGAATATAGCTAGAAACTTAGGTAAGGAAAGGAAAAGTAGTAAAAAGTAGATTTCTATAGGTTATAAAACTTTAACTTTATAGGCTAATTAGTGGTAGCTATAAGAGGGTTCTATCTTCTAGAAGCCTAGTGGCCCTAAGCCTCTACTAATTATATAATAATTCTAGCTATTTCAGCTTTATATAAGCTATAGGATACTATATTCTTATAATTAGTCTCTGCTTTAGAAACCTTAGTTTCTAAAGTCTGTAAGTACTATATAACTGTAGGTTTCTATTAATATATAATTGTACTAACTATTTACTGGTGGCGTAAAATTTAAATATAAAATAATAGTTAAATTAATGGTTGAAATAATGGTTGAAATAATAGTTAAGAAAATGATTGAAAATAATAATTCTATAAAGCAGTTAACAAAATAAATTTAAGTATTTAAGAGAAGGGATTAAACCTTTAGAAATATTAATCTATAATATTTCTAGCCTTTTAGTAATACCCCCCTATAAGTATATTAATTTATAAGGTTTTTCTATATTAACTGGAAATCTTAAGATAGTTACTAAGATATCTAATCTTTTTAGTATATCAACTAGATATTTTTAGGTAAAAGCTAAAGTATCCTATATCTTCTTATAGCTAATTAGGTATATAAAGCTTCCTATAACTAATTAGGCCAATGAAGTATAGGTTAATATTTACGAATTATTTCACTTCCTTAAAGAAGCTACTGCTACTATATCTTAGTAATCTCCTAACGTTAGGCTTAATATAACCTTAAGGCTTTCTTAGTATAGTTTTAGTAGTAAGACAGTTACGATAAATTCCTATAGGGTAGCTGGATTTCTAGTAATATATTTAGAATATATTATAATAATAAGTAGCTATAATATAATCTTACTTACTATATCTATTATATTTTAGCTTGTTTTTAAGGTAAGGCTTTTTAGCTGGGAAGCTTTCTGGAATATTAGTTATTTTATAACTTACTTTATTATTAGTAATAATGTTTCTAATATTACTAAAGCTTTCCTCTTAGAAATTTTAATAGACATCATATAGAATCTCTTAAAGATATTTAGATATTAAAGCTACTACTCCAAACTACTAATTATTAAACTTCTAATATTATAAGTACCTCTATATTCTAACCTTAAGGTAATAAAAAAGGTAAAAATATAAAACCTTCAAGTGTCTAATTATAATATACCTAACACTCTATAAATAGCTTATTATTTAGTATAAACCTTCAGTAGTATTAGAGGCTGGCTATAAGAGGTAACTTATTAGTAACTAAATAATATTATAATAAACTTAAAAAGTTTATATTTATAGTGAAAACTCTCTACTAAACTATAGGGATAGCAGCTTGATAAAATCTATATAGAAGTATTTTATATAAATTCTAAAGCTTAGGTTTATAATATACACTATATTAACTTTCCCTCTATTACTATAGTAATAGTAACTATTAATAACCTTATAGCTATATTACTAATTATCTAATTACCTAAGTAAATCCAGCTAATAAGAAAAATATATTTCCCCCAAGAATTTCTAATATGAGATAATCTAGCTAATAGAAAATTTTATATTATTATTCCCCAGATTACTCTTTAAGTAATTTTATATTATAATTTCTCTTTCCTTTATAACTATAAAATATATTCTTTCCTTCTATATTATAACTATTCTTTCCTTTCTTTAGATAATCTATCTACCTTCTTACTATATCTCCCATAATACTACCAATTTACTACTATTTTGCCTCTATTTTCCTGTTATTACTACTTTCTTTTATTATATTAGTTACTACTTTTACTAATACTAGTTTCCCTAACAATAGTTCTAATTACTACTTCCCCCTCTATAAACTTACCTTTTATACTTATAGTAGCTATATTATTAAAAGTAAATTAAATAATAAAGAGAATGAACCTCCCTAAGTAATTTAGTTTACCTACCTTAATTATTATTTCAAGTATAATAAAAATAATCTTACTTAAAGTTATATTTTAGGTTGAAATTACTTCTACTGTAAATATTCAGTAATAAAGTTAAAGTATAAGTAAGAATTATATCTCTTTACTATTAGCCTTAGGTTTTATAATACTAGCTGCTAAATTAACTACCTAATTGCTTGCGGTAATTATATTACTATTTCTGCTATTTTTACTGTTTATAAGGAAGGAAGCTTTAAGGGCTGCTATATTACTATTTTTCCACCTAACGTCTCCGCTGTAATTTAATATTATAATAAATATGTTTATTATATTTAGTAGATATCCTCTATTTATATTAATATTATATTTACTATTTTTATTTTTTATATTAAGAATAGTATTTTACCTTTTACTATTTCTATCCCCAAGTAGGTAATTACTAGCCTCAGTAATATTATATAAATAATAATAAATTTCTTTTTCTTTCTTTTTTTCCTTTTATTTCTAAACTATTTTATTAATCTCTTTTCAGTAGGATACTATTATATATTTTAGTAGCTATACTACCTCCCGCAACCGCTATAATTATACTCTTAATTCTACTGAAACTAATTTACCTATTCTTTATCTCTATATTCTTACTGCCCCCGCCCCCACTAACTATTTCTTAGCTATTAGTTAGCTATATTTATTATAACTAGAAATAGTAATAAGGGGGATAAGGAGAATAGAAATATATTTATAGATATAGAGAAGAAGGAAAAGGAGAATAATAACCTTTTTGCTAAAAAGTAGTTTTATAATTCTATATTTATATAGTTTAGAGGCTATTTTATATTCTATTTACAATTTATATAAACGTCCGTTATTAGTAAATTAATATTAGTTTATCATTACTATAAGCATTCCTTTATTATAACTTAAAATATAATACTACCTTATTATTAAAAAGATTTTCTAAGAATTTCCAGGTTAGTATATTAAAATTCCTCTATTTAACTAATATATTTTAATTTTATCTTTACCTTAAGGTATCTTTTGCCGTAAGAACCTTCTTAACTTTATATTTCTTCTGGACCTTACTATTCCTTCTTACTAAAATAAAAATAAAATTAGAGTAGATATTTATATAATATTATAAGGGTAAGAAGATATTTTCAGTTTATTTAATAAGGTGAATATAAAATATTAGGTAAATACTGGGGGGAATATTTAATATAATATTAAGTAGCCTTAGTATATTAATAATATAGTATCTATAACCTATCTAGTTAAGTTTTTTACTTATTTAAGTTATCTTAATATATTTTAAGGATAGCTAAATCTTATTACTAACTTGAAATCTCTCTACTACTTATTATATTTTATTAGCCTCTATCTTATTATATTACTGGGTATAAGCTATTTTAGCTTAAGTTAAAGTTATATTCTCCTGAAGGTAAGTAAGAAATATTAAAATATATCTTAAGGTTACGTTTAAAGAGATTTTCTCTATTATAATATATAAACTAAATATTATCTTAAAGCTATTTAGAAGCCTAATAGAATTTACTTTAGTTACAGAAGAATTTCTATTATTAAGAGCTAGCTAGTATATACTAATATATAATAGTTAATTTATCTATAAAGAGGTAATATATATTTACAGAAATACTTAAATTTCAGATATTATCTACTTTATCCTACTATCTGTCTAAAGGTAAAATAATATTAGAAGAAATTATTTAACTTCTATAAACTAGTATAATATCAACTAAAAGATATTAATCTAGTTAAATTCTCAGTTAGTAATAATTAATATAGGGAAACTATAAAGTTACTATTATATATTCTGGAAATACTTTATATTAGTTTCTGTTAATATAGATATTATAGCTTCTAACTAAATATATTTAGAAAGCTAATTAATAATAACTATGAGGAATCTGAAATTACCCTCTATAGTAGAAGGTAATTTTATTATAAAGTTAATTCAAATTTAAAACTAGAATATATTAGAAATTAGAAAAAGCTATAAAAGTTTCTAGCAGTATCTCTAATACGTATAAGAATACCGGCAGATATTATATATCTTAATAAATTCCTTAATTTTTCTTAATATTTTATCCTAATCTTAGTTCTATAAAGGTATTACAAATATTAAGTTAATATTAGGATAGTTTAGAATAAAATATTATAAATTATTGAAAGAACTACTATAATTAGCAGTTTATATTTAGAAACCTAAATTCTATTTGAATTTAATAATATATTATCTAACCTTACTAAGTAGTTAGCTATTTATACTCTTATATTTACCTCCGGGGAAAATATATATACTGCCTATTAGACTATATTCTGGCGGATTCTATATATAAATATTACTGAAACTCCTTAATTTTAAAATCCTAGCAGTAGAGTATTCTGGAATATTATATATTTATCTAGTCGCTTAGCGGCAGTTTGCTAGTAATTATTAACTGTTGGTATACATTCTTTTCTATTTCTATTTATTTCTATTTATTAAATTAAAATTACAGAAAGTAATCTAATTAAATTTACTATATTAACCTATAGGGGGTTAAGAATTCATATAAGAGGCTAAAGCTAAATTATATTATTCTATTCTTACCTTAATAGAATATGTAGATACTTTATAAGGTAGCCTAAATAATACTTTAGAATAAAACTAAACTTAAATAGAATTTTAGCCTACCTAACTTATTACTTTAAAATAGACTTTAGGCTTATAATATATTCTAAAACTTTATAATTAGAATAAATAGTAAAGAATTCTATTATACTTTATAGCTCTACTAATTATATTTTGAATTATAATTTAACTGCTAATAGCGTCTTATTATAAATAGTATAATTCCACTAGATTAAAGTTAGCTAGGTTAAATAGTAGGCTACTATTTATTAAATACTCTTCTTATTCTTCTATAATATATAACTCTCTAATTTTATCCTAAAATAATTCACCTTTACTATTATAGGTTTCTCTAGATTCTATTAGTTTATAATTAACTTTAATATAAATATAATCTTAAGGATATAAAATACTTTTTCATAAGCTTTATTCCACCCTAATAAAGCTTTCTCTTATATTAGCTATATAAGAGACTTTATTAGACTGAAGAATTAATTTACTAAATTATGGTAGAAGTTTATAAACTTAAGAAAGCTTCAGATATTCTAAATATTCTTAGAAACCTTTCACTTCTAAATAACCTTAATCTTCTTAGGATTATATTATATTTCCCTTCCCACTTTAATAATAAAACTAAACTACTTACTTTTCTATATAAAGAACTTATATGTCTCTAAATCTAAATATAAGCTAGCCTCCTGTAGTTACGTCAGAACTTAAGTAACTTTAGCTTAATAATTAGCCTGTAGCTTATAGCTATAAATAAGAATATATTAGAGTATACTATAATAAGATTATTAATAATATCCTAAAGTATCCTATTAATATATTACTAGAATATAGTGGGTATACTAATTAATCTAAAGATATAATTAGCTACTTAAATAAGCTAAAATACATCCAGAAGGCTATTATATATTAATTTCCCTCTATAATATAGATCTTATAGAAAGCTATCTAAATATTGACTTTTATGAACTATTTTACCCTAAGTAATAAGTAAAGTATCTTCTTAATTAATAGTAAAGGGTAGTAGTTATAAATACTAATAATATTAAGAGTATAATAGTTAATATAAAACTGCCACTTTCCTTCCGGCTTCTTAATTAGAAGGATAAATATTCCTATAGCTAAGAAGTTAACCTTTATTTAACCTTTATATATTACGTTAGAAACCTAACGCCAAACCTTAAGAAGATATTCTTATTATATATTATAAGATAAATCCTAAGGTAGATTTAACTTAATTTTATTTAGATTCTTCTTAAGCTATATATAGTGATTAAGAGGTTCTCAGTAGAATAAAAAGCTAGAAGCCTTTTTCTTATTAAATAAATTCATAAAGAAGATATAAATTTTTAGTAATATAGATACTAGCTACTTGAGAGTTATTAGTAATATAGCAGTAAGGGCTATATTAATTTATACTAGATTAGTAACTATCTATTTGTAACCTTCCTCTCTTATGTTGAATAATATAATTACTAATAGCTTAATAAGGTTAGTAAACCTCTCTATATGTATACTTTTTGGAACATTACTAATAGCTAATATTATAAGGTTACTAACTATATTTATCGTTATTCTATTTCTTACGAAATTAAAAACTACCTCTTAGTATTATAACTATAGCTTCTCAAAAATAGCTAGCTATATTATATTTAAAATAATATAAAATAAAGTCTTAGAGAATTATCTATCCAGATTAATATAGATTTTAGATATTTAAATAATAGCTATAACCTTACTAGTATTTAATATAGTTTCTAGCTGGTAAAGCTGCGGAAGTTTAATAATAGTAAGATTCCACTACTTTGCAAACTTCTTACTGATTACTTTATTATAATTGCAACTATTATTAATTTAATTAGATATAAAAAGCTTATCTTTTATTAATATCAAAATTAGAAAGAGTAATTTATCTACTTAGCTTTATATTTCTCTAGTTTTATTTACTATTATATTAGCATTACTAGCAGTTATATTACTTTACCCCCCAGAAAGTGTCTTCTGGAAAGTTACTTTATTTCCTTATTATTTATCATTTCCTTATTTAGCTATAAGATCTAAATATTAATATTTAAGGCTATAGGTAGATAGATAGATTATAGCTTATATTTAGCAATAAAACAATTCTTATTATTATAGTAAATATAGATATCAGCCTATATATAAACCTACAGAACCGCCAAATCTACCTACTAAACTCTATATATATTTACTATAGTAGCTAATAAAAGCTTAGCTAATATAAAAGTTTAAACACCTAACGCCCCTTAGTAAAAATAGCTAGTATTATAAGAATATTATATTAGTATTAAAATAATATAAGTTATACTTATACTAGTTATCTATATATTCCTATTCTAATTTACTAAGAATTCTATCTATAGTTAGAATTACAGTTAGCTATAACCTTATAACTTTATATTAAGAATCTTAAGATTTATAGTAATTATACAGTAATATTAAACTATAATATAGTAATCTATTTAGCTAATATTATAACTAATTGTAGCTATCTAAATTTAGTGGGAGAAGGCTGACTATAGATAGTTTAATTAAATATTCCCTATTTAGATATATTTCCCTATATAACCTATAGCTAAGTTAAATTCAGTAAAAAACTCTATAAATATCTAGTTAGGCTTTTACTAAAAATATTATATTTTCTTAAAAGCTTAGATACTATAGTGGGAATCTGTTTAACATATAGTAGGATACTAAAGAAAGATATTAATATTTCAGCTATATAGAAATCTCTAGATTATATAGAAGTTAGTAATTTATATTTAAACTTTCAGTAAGAAATTAATTTAGAGAAACTACTAAAATTCCTCCAGTTTTCTAATAAAAGTCTAGTTAACCTTAAGCTTATACTATATAATTATCTTCTATACTGATAAGTAAAGAATATTATTATTAAAGAAAGTATTAATTAGAAGAAGCTTTCTCTTTATAAAGAAAGTCTATATAATCTGCAAAACCACTTTATAATTCTATTAGAATTATACAAAAATCTCTTAAAAAGCTTAATTCTTATTTATAATTAAGTTTATCTACTATTAGTTTATTAGAATCCTTATTAAGAATTCCATAATATTGATATTTACTATTATCTTTATTATTCTTTATATTATCTATTAATTTACTATTTACTGCTAGGTTGAACTTAAGTGGAAAGTTTATTAATATTAAAAGCTAGCTATAGGAGGTAACTTAATAATATCTAAATAGTATTATAATAAACTTAAAGAGTTTATATCTATAGTGAAAACTCTTCACTAAACTATCAGGATAGCAGCTTTATAAAACCTACGTGACAATATTCTATATAAGCCCTAAGGCTTAAGTCTGTAGCAAGTGGGAATATTTACCTATCATACTAAAGTATATAATATATATTACAAAGATATAATCCTTATAAAATAAAGTTAGTTAATAAAAAGTAAGTAAATAATATAAGATTAGCCTACATAAAGTTAGGTAGTATATAGTAGTAGTTATACTATAGTGTTGAGAGGCTATATAAGAATTTAATTATAGCTTATTAAATATGTTAGGTTTTAGAAACTTATAATTATAATATATAACTATCTGAAATTACTACTACCTAACTTTTAATTTTAGATAGTGTAGTATTTTTATAAAGTAAGTTATATAGATAACTAGGAGGTTTTAAATTATTCCTATAATTAGAGGCTAAAAGTGGACTTAATAGTATTATACTTACTATAGGTATGTTACTAAATAGATATTCTACTATAATCTGTATAAATAAAAACTATTACTTAAAAAAGTATATCAATATTATTATAGTTACTATTATTATATTACTATTATTATATTCCTAGAACTATATTTTATAAATTACCATTGGCTATATTACTTATTCTAGCTGCTTATATTAATCCAGCTAGTATAGGAATTACTATATACTTACTAAAGGTAGAGAATATATTTTCAGGAAGTACATTCACAGAGGTTATATTTTTAGAAGCTATAGATATTTAGAATACTAACATGAAGTAGTTACTAACTATTTAACATAAAGTTACTACTGAAACCCTACTCTTACCTTTTTATAAAAATAGAAGTTAAAAAACTATAAAAGTATAGCTAAAGATTTAAATAAGGAAAGGGGAAATAGCGAGAGGTAGGTTTTCATATATTATAACATTTTAACTTTATAGGCTTAGTAATAGTAACTATAAGAGGTTTTTATTTTATAGAGGCTTAAAAACCCTAGGCTTTTATTAACTGTATAGTAATTCTAGTTATTCTATCTTTATATAAGCTATAGGAAACTATATTCTTACATAACAGTATTATAGTAAATATAGGGAGAATATAGTTAAGTTATTCAAAGAAAGAAAAGAATAGTTATAATATAGAAGGAAAGAATATAATTTATAATTATAGAGGGAAGGAAGATTATAATGTAGAATTACTTAGAAAGTAATCTGGAGGAAAGTATCATAGATTTCTCTTTTAGCTAAGCTATCTAATTTTAAAGGTTTTCAGAAGTAATATATTTTTCGTATTAGCTGAATATACGTAGGTAATTGGGAAATTAGTAAGATAGCTATAAAGATATTAATAATTACTATTATTATAATAATAGACGGAAAGTTCGTAGAGGGTATACTATAAACTTAAGCCTTAGGATATATATAATATACTGCTATATAAACTTTATAATACTACTATTCCTATAGTTTAGTAAAGTATTTTTATTATAAATATAAACTTTTTCAGTTTATGTTAATACTATTTAGATTCTAATAAGTTACTTTTTATGGCTAGCTTTTAATAATATAGGCTAATTTATAATTCTATTAAGCTAAATAACTTTATATTAATATTATTAACCTTTAGAGTATATTTATATCTTATAAAAACTCCATCTTATTTCTATATAGTATTATCTAAGTTTAAGCTATGTAGAAAGTTATAAAGATAATTTATTAGACGTATACTCAATATACTATTTGTATTCCTCTATTAATATAAAATAGTCTTTATATCTTTTTTTTAATAATCTTCTTGCTTTGATACTTTATATATATATAGTAAGAGAAAAGAAAATACTAAGAAGTATATTACTTTATTGCTACTTATAGTAAGATATATACTTTTAAGCTTTATTATAGCTTTTACAAATTCTATTTAATAGCTATAAGATAATATTTTAGAAAGAAAAAGATCTTTAACAATATTATAGTAACTTTAACTTTATAAATATAAATAGTATTAGCTTTAAATAGTATTCCTTAATCTAACTAAACCTTAATAGGTAACTTAATAGTATATAAAAGCTTATAACTCTATATAGCTATACTAACTTTATCTTTAGCTATCTTTAAACTTTTAAATACTACATAGATACTATAAGATACCTTGATAGCTATCTAAACTTCATTTACTGTAGTTCCTATAGCTGTAAATATATAATATATATTATAAACTATCTCTACTTTAAGAGATTATACTTTCCTTTCTCTTTAAATTATTAGTAATATTCTTTCCACTTTTTGAATATCTAACAGTAACATTCTAATATTATATATCTATAAAAGAATTTATAGATATATAGTTCATATATTATCTTTAGAGTTAAGTATAAAAGTATAGCTGAAAGCTTAGGTAAGAAAAAAGTAAATAGTAAAAGATGAAGTTCTATAAAAGGCTGAATCTAAGCTTATTTAATTAGAAGGTAGTATAAAATACTATTTATTTTGAACTAAGAAGGAAAAGGGAAGTTTTTATAAGTATCTAGAAAAGCTTATATATAATACTATATAAAGTCTATTAAAGTTTTACCTAGGTAAGAAGGTTAGCTTTAGATATCTAAATATAATTCTAGCTGGATATCTAGATATAGTCTGTAATAATACTTTCCCTCTTTCCAGTTGCCAATCAGTTAGAGGGTATAAACTAGGTTGCTATTATTATTTATAATTAGCCTATATATTACCTTATACCACTTTAATACTACTATACTTATAATAATACTAATTAGCTTTTATTAATTTTATATATTCTTTCTATTTAATGAGGGCCTTCTATTAGTATTCCCTTCCTATTTAATATATTCTTATAGTAAGAATATTTTTAACTAGCTATTTAACGTTTCTATTATTATCTTTCAGTGGAGGCAGCTGGCTGTTAACTATAATCTGCCTAGGTAGTAAATTAGTAGTAGCATTTTAGAGTATATTTATATAAAATTATAGGTAAATAGACTTTAGGGCTTTTAGCTTTATAAAATATAGTAACAGAATCTTTACTATTATATATTTATAGTATATTTAAATTAGCTTCCAGCTTAGGTTTAGTAACTTATAGTTAAATATATTCAACTAGACTTTATTATTACCTTAATATTAATTTGTGGGAAATGGTATTTTTTTTACCTGAGTTTCTAACCTCTACTAAGTGGCAGCTATTTCTATGGAAATATATATTATTACTAAATATATTCACTTACTTAGCTGGTAGGTAGCAGTTATATTACTACTAGATTTTATTACTTACTTTTTAGCAACCAGAGTAGAATGAATATAATATCTATAATGTTTAAAGAAAGATATAGCTTCTATTATAGTATACTACTAGTTATAGAGAGCTAGCTATATAATATATAGTAAACTATTTTAGTTATTCTGAAATTAATATATAAATATTCTTAAAACTGCCTGAACGTTCTAATTATATCAATCTGTAACTCTATTAGTGTGTGGATAGTAGTTAATACTTAATAAGTATATAATACCTATTGGTTTATAGAATTCCCTCCAGAAGTAACTTATTTAGTTAGATTCTCTATTATCTATAATAAAGTATAGTATTTTATAAAATCTATAATAGTAATTAAAAACACCACTAAATATATATCGTTAACTTTATTATATTTATCTTCTTCAGTAGAGAAACCTTATCTAGTTAGTTTATAATAACCTAAAGGTAATAGCTACCTTAGTTTCTTATAGAGGGTAGATTAGCAGTAAAATCTCTTAATAAATTAGAATACAACTAGTTAAATACCGGTAAGAACTTTAGGAATTTCGTTTTAGCTTACCTCAAGATATAAATATTTCTATATATTTTATAATTATATATAGAATAGTAGATATTTTGTAATTATTAAAACTAGAAGAATTAATAATTTATAATCTTCAGTATATTATCATATTCCGGGTAGCCTATAGGCAAGAAGTTATATAACTTTCATATTAATTTAATTTAAACTTATTAAGGAAACTATTATTATATTTACTACCTAGTATTTGAACTTTTACTTTAAAGGTAAGTTATTTTAGTATATTAATAATATATTTAGTAATTTAAATATTAATACAACAGTTAGGGGGAAAGCTATATTTTCCTACTTAGTTACTATAAGAATCTATTAATATAAGATATTTCTCTCGGTAATATTTAGTTACTTTTACTTTATATCTGTAGTGGTACCTAAGCTCTTTACCCTATATATAGTTCTAACTATAAGATTTACCTAGTAATAGTATTTATAATAATACTAGCTTATAACTAGTTTAAATAGTAATAAGATTACCTATTATTATAGATAATTATACCCCCGGTTATAATATTTAACTTTATAGTAGAGGAAGACCTTATAGTAAAAATCTATATAGTAAGAACTTTAGTAAAGCTAAAACTTAATATATATAGCTGAAAGTAACTACTAAGATTATAAAGTTAAGAATCTTTATAAACCTCGTAAAGATAGAATAAAATAAAAAGTCTGTAAAAGCTAAATATTCTATAATTTATAATTTTTTTATGTTCTTTATAATAGAATTAGAATTCCCCTCAAATTTATATAGCTACTTATAACTGGGGTAATATAATAGTAGATTCTAAATATTCCTTTATAACCTCTATAATATAGGGTATTGATATCTCCTAAGAAGCCTAAGTAATATTATAAATACTATTATTAATAGATAGACTCTAAATAATCAGAAGAAAATTATCTGGCTATCCTATCATTTACTATATTAAGTTAATAATTTCGGAGATTAGTAATTAATTAGATAGTATTCTAATATTAATATAATATATTAGTTACTAGATACTTTAGAATATTATAATATTATAATTACTAGAGGTTTAGATACTATATAATTATATTAAAAGTATCTATATTTATGCTAGTATTATTTATATATTAAGATACTTAATTAATATATTAAAGTAATTCGCTAATAAGAGTAGGCTAAATCCTGCTATACTTATATAGAGATTATAAGTTTGCTTATATCAGTAGCGGAGAACTTTCATATTAGTAGCGGAAAGCTTTCGTATTAGGAGCGTGAAGTTTCGTCTCGAGGGTAAGTAGGATACAGTCTGTCACAAGGATATTAAGGTTGCGAATATAGAGGTTGTGATGAGTCTTTAAACAGAGTAGCTGTAGTTAGCAGTAATTAAATCTCTCGAGATACTCTCTCTCGGTAATATAATTTTATATATTTTATAAATTTAGCTTTTCCTTAGAAAGCTAAATTAAGTATTATTTATATATTCTATCTAGAATATTATAGAAATAGTAGTATTTAAAATAATTTATATTATCTATTTCTATTATCTCTTAATAGTTTATATTTTAGAAATATTCTATTTACTTTTAAAGAAAATATTAAATATTACTATCTAGATATCTAGTTAGTATTTAAAGTAAAGGTTATACTGAAAAGATTTCTTTATTTACTAACTTTATCTTTCTTTAAGCTATTACTTCTTTATGAAATACTTAAGACTTTTGGAATTAGTAAGAATCTTAAACTTTCCAGTATTTTATAGCCTTATTCTCTATATTTGTAAATAAGCCAATATTATAAGAGGTTTCTTATTAAATACTTAGTAATTAAACTCTATAGAGGTTGAATATTAAAAGTAAAAAGCTACTAAATATCTTATTTTAGTTTTATTATGTTGAATACATATACCTTCTATGGTAAATTTAACATAATTAGTTTCTCTTATTATTAGGGTATTAAGGTTAAATATCTATAGAATGAATTTTATAGTTAAAAGATATTTTACTATAAGGAAACGTTCTTACTACTTTAATTTCCAGTTAAAGAAAACAAACTTTTAAGTTAGATAGTTTAGAAACTATATAATAATATTATATTATAATATAAAAGCCTTATAATAATTTACAAGCGTAATAAAAGTATAGATATTCTTTAAGAAGTTAGAGGGAAGCTAATTACTAATAGCTTCTAATATCTCTAAATTACAAAAGAAAATCTTTCCAGAAAATATAATAAACTGAAAGTATTTAACTATAGTAATATAAAGCTCAGATGTCTTAATATTTAGCTTTAAATTTATATCAGTAAGATAGCTAAATATTTAGTAACCCTTCTCCCTATATTTCTTTTTTTATATACCTAATATAAATAAGAATATTATTAATATATATTATATTATAGTTATTTAGAAATAATGATAGGTAACTATTAATATACTACTGGAACATAGTGGAAGTATTAGTAAGTTTAAAAGAATAAATTTTTTATTTAAAGAGATTATAATATATCTGAAAGGCTGGTTTCTTTAAATCTACTTTATAATTCTATTTTATGAAATATAGTAATAATATTAAGCTTAGTATATTAATAAGCTATAATAACCTTCTGGAGAAGTTTGAATATAAGAGGAAGAATTCTCATAATTATATTAAGAATTTTATAGTTTATATAGAAGTATAGTTTTCTATCTAACGTTCTTTAAAAAGAAATTAGGATATTAGTAAACAAGCTACTTACTTTAACGAACCTTTTATTATATAAGTATTTTAGAGGTTTCTTAAACACTAGAAGCTTTTTCTACAATATACTATAAAGAAATATATATGGAAAGTTAAGTTTCTGTTTCTTATTATTAGGAATTAGTAGAATATAATAGTGTATTTCTAGTTAACTAGAGGGTAGCTAATATATCAAGCTTAAGTGGAAAGAATTTGAAACTTCCTTTACAAAATATATAAAGTTATAATTTCTTAGATTTACCTTTACTTTTAAGATTAATATATTCTTGATATCCACTAGACTGATAGATATAATCTAATAGAAACTTAATATCTTATTAGTATACTATATAGTATACTAATACATAAATATAAATAAATTAATATTAAGTAAGTAGGCTAACTGGATCTCCTTAAGTAATATTAGCTTAATTTAATACTTTAGGTAAATTAATATATTATCTTTTCTATAGGTTATCTATTAGAACTTAATATTATAAATAATATAATTATTTTCTATCTATAGTTATCTAAAATATAGAAGTAACTAGAGGCGTTTTATAATATAAATTTGAATCTTCTATATATAGTTACTAATATTTAGAATTAAAATACTTACCTTCTGGATATTATTCAATAATAATTTAATAGTATACTTCCTTATTTTTTATTCTAACTTATTAACTGGTGGGAGGTGAAGTTTCTTTATAAGGAAAATATGAATAATAATATAGATATTATAATTTATATTTATAAATTTATTGATAAAGTAATCTTTATTAATTTTAACCTAAATAGTAACTAACTACTAGTTCTGTATTTATTTCATTTTTTATTTTTTCCCTGTTCTATTCCTTCTACCTTTATTAGCTTTAGAGTCTAACTTTACTCTAAAGTTACTTTTTTCCTTAATCTTTACTATAACTAGGTGGAATAATATTATTATTCTAGTAATCCCCAGTATAAGTTAAATTAGCTATAGTCTTTATAATCTTTATACTAACTTTCTTATTATTTTATACTATATAGTTTCTATAAATATAATCTTTTCTTTTATATTTATAATATTAGTAGGTATTTGAGTGATTTCTAGTATAATTCTTAAAAATAGAGGAAACGCCACTAAAACTTGAGTATTATTATTACTTCTTAATTACTTTAGCTTCTATAATATTATTCTTTATATTATAAATAGTAGATCTCTAGTAGAATAGCTAATAGTAAATTAATATTTCTCTTATATACTTAAGCTTTTAACTTATATTCTGAATTTTTAATACTTGAAATCTAAATTTTATAGAAAGGTTAATTATTATAAGTAGTTTCTTAAGGTAGGAAAATGAGGTAGCTTTAAGTAGAAGATTTTAAATTATATTTACCTATATATATTCTTTAGTATTAACTAAAGCTTTCTTAAATTAGGATAGAAAAGTAGCTAGATATTTTTATTCCTTCTGTTAGAGGCTTTATAGTTAGATAATAAAAGAAAGCTAGTTAGTTTTATTTATATAAGTTCTATTAAGGTAATATATAAAATTATCTAGGCTATAGAAGTCTTTTAGTTTTCTAGCTATATAGAAGATTTTAACTACCTACTGGAAACTGAAATTTAACTAGAAGTAAATTAAGTATTAGTCTTTCTAATTACTATAAAAATGGTAGTTAATTCTAAGTTTAGCTTTTAATTTTAAAGTTTATATTTAAAATTTCTTTTACTTATCTAAATACTTCAGAAGTAGGGAAAAAGGCTTTTTTTAGTTATTAGCTATCAGTAAGAATATAGTAATAATATTAACTCTAAGGGTTAATATTCTAATAGATATTATTTTGAAAAGTACCAAGATATTCCAATATAGATTAGAAATATCCACTATAATAACTATCTGGAAGTTAGTATTTATTCTAATATTTTATCTTACTAATTTTTATATAAGCTTATTAACTCTCTAATAGAAGATATTTAAGGTATATTATAACTACTACTAAAGTAATTCACTTATAGGGTTACTACCTATAGAGGTATTCTGGAGAATTTCGGTATTCTTATTACTTTCTATATTAATTAGTTAGTTACCCATTGCATAATATTCTATTCTAGAGGCTTTACTTAACTAAACTCTATTTCTAACCGGAGGGAAGCTATATTCTATTTAATATCACCTATATAGCAAACAAAACTACATTCTAAATTCTAAAAGGGTAAACCTCAGTTTCTTTAATTGAAAAATAGTATAAAATACTATTTATTTAGAACTAACAAGTAAAAGAGAAGCTTTTATAAGTATCTGGAAAAATCTCTATATATAGTATTATATAAGGCTAACTGGAGCTCCACCTGGGTGAGGGGATTATATTAGACATAATGCGTTTAAGTAGTAGAGTTTATATTATTTAAACCTTAGGTATCCGAGGTATCTCCACAGGCTTCACCCCACTTAAACTTATTAAAATGGAGCCTTATGCAGCTTCTATAGCTATATTCAGTCATACAGAATATATACCAGATTTTACCTTCTAATGATATATAATAATTAATAGTTTTATAATACTAAAAAGCCACTAGATAAAGTATATATATTATAGTAATTTATATATATTGAATACTAAGATATCTACCAAAAATACTTCTATTTTAGTATTTAAGAGAGCTAATTAGTAGATTATTTAATATAATATCTTTCAGGTAAAAACTAACGTTTATAATTTATAAAACTATCTTAATCTTAAAGTGGCTACTTGAAAGAACCTTAAGTTAGAAGCTTCTTAAAAGCGTCTTATATAGAATTTTCCTAACGTAAGAAAAGGTAAAATATCTACAGTAATATCTGAAATTAGTATTTTAGAGGCTTTAACTATCTTTAATAGTTTTAATAAACTTACTTCTATAAAGTTAATCTCTCTTAAGAAGTTCTAATATTCCCTTAAGATTATTAATAGTATTTATACCCAGGATATTATATATTTTATAGAGAAGACTCGAAAGGTTTATATAGCTTTCTATAACCTCTATTTAGTAAGAACCCAAAAGTACTAATATAAATACTTAAATTAAGTTTATATAATAACTTATATTCTTAAGTATATAAGTAAGGCATTCTAATATTAATATTATAGTATAAAGAATAATCTTACTATATAGATAACTAACTTTTATAATTACTTTAGTATTATAAATAACCTCTATTTTGAGTATATAGCTACTTTATATTATGACATACTTCAGTTTCCAAAGTTAAAGTATTTTACTAGAAGGATATTAATTAAAATATAGTTTCAGAAGTAGCAAAATGCAATATATAAAGCTTAAGTAGTTAATTATACTTTCTCTATTATAGAGGTATGTTAAGTTAATACTTTTATATCCTTACTAGCCTACTTTCTAATTAAAGTATATACCTAAAGTTATATATTTATAATTTATAGTTAATTAAATATGATACCACGAAATTAAGTTCTCTTAGTTATTACTAAGGTTATATAGTAGCCTTATAAAGCTTTCTATTAAGGTAGGATTAGCTATAGAGTGATTAATATTACCTTAGAGGCTACAGATAGTAGCTTAAATTCTTAAGATAGTAAGAAATACTTTAATAATTAAGATAAATCTCTATTTTCTCTTAAGTATAGTAAAAGCTATCTACTTTTATAATATTATTATATATATCTATTTGAAAGTATAAAAGCTGGTTTCTCAATACTATAATAAAAAAGAAAATTAAAAAGTAAATAACCTTAAATTTAAATCTCTGAAAAAGAAGTTAAGATCCTAAATAATAGTAACTATATAGCTAGCCGTTTAGCTAAAATAGCTATAATATTATATTACAAGCTTACTATATAGAAAAGCTTTAGTTATGTTCTCCCTAATACTTATTCATCCTTAATTTAAATAATTTAATTTATTTTTCTAAAACTATTAAGTACTTAATAATTCTTTAATAAGCCTTTTCTAGAAAGTATATTCAGTATAATATTAAATTAATCTTTATTAAGAATTATAAGGATATTAAGATTTATATTAAAATGTTAAGAATTAAGAACGTTTAGTTATATCTTTATAATATTACTTTCTATATTTTTCTAGCCTCAAACTTTATCTTCTTTTCGTAGTTGTAAAAGTAAGCTTATTAGTAAATTACTAGGTTAAATTACCACTCTTAATTATAGGGAAGTAAGTAGTTAAGAACTATAGTTATTAATACTTAATATAATTTATAAGTTCTTAAATATAATATATTTTATAATAAATTAAATTGTCTAGTAATATAGTTAGTATAATATAAGTTCTCTCCTAGATACTATGACTATTAGTGGTTGTATTGAAGGTTTCTGATTATTTTAAATCACATGCCTCTCGGGGTTCCATTTAGGTAAGTGCATCCGACAGTCGGCTCTTGCCTCTTGTACCCTGTAGATAAACTGAAGCTGAGGAACCGTTCAAACGGAGGAAACCTCAGGTAGTAACTATTACTATTAGAAATATATAATAGATATTATTTAAAGATTTCTGAAAGATAATGATAACTTTAATACTGGTAGTTAGAATATTCTGGAAGAAAGCTTCTTAATTATTTTATTTTAGCTATATATACTAATTATATTACTAATTGTTACTTAAAGTATAAAAAATATTAGTTTACTTAAGGAATATGGAAAGCTTATAGTATTAATAGAGTAAAATAGATTATTTACTATATAAAATGCAAGAATATCTTATATATTAGCTCTAGAGAGTATATTATATTTAATTTTTACCTATATTGCTAAAGCTATAGTAACTATATCTCTTTTTTGATATTTATAAATAAGGCTACTAACTACTAATAGAATTTCTATTTTACAAAATATACTAAGGTTATTATAACTATAGTGTTCAATAATTTTATCTTACTTCTTAAGTATTAGTATAATATTAATATAAAGATCTTTAGATATAATAATACAGATTCTAAGTATGAGAGGCTAAAGGCTACTCTTAGTACTTAATATATTTACCTTAAGCTATCTATACTATATATATATAAGTTAAATAGAGGTATAAAGTATATGAAAGCTCTTATTCAAGCTTACGTAAAAGCTATAAGGTAAGAAAGTAAATTATTTCACAATTTCTAGTTTAAGCCTTCATAAACTGTAATATTTGTTTATAACTATATACTAATACGCTTTTTTAAACTAGTAAATATTCTACCAGAAGCTTTATAAGGTTACTTAAAAGAATAATACTATAAGGTTAGATTTAATCTACTTTTATATATATAGCTATAAGCAATTTATTTTTACTATAGATATAAAGCTTAAATATAGCTATGTAGCTTACCTTAAGGAATATACTTTTATTACCTTTTTAGTTAGCTATATTTTAATAGACTAATTTTAAATATAGAATACTTTATAAAATAAAATTATCATAATTTATAATATCTTTTTTAATAAAACAATATTTTTAAACAGAACTTAAGCCTTTCTGTAAGATACCTTTAAGAGCTTTAACCTTAATAAAATATCTTATTAGTTATAAAAGTAATCAGTTATAATAAAGTTACATAACGCTAACTTAAGTATTTACTTGAATTTAAGTAAAAAGCTTCATAATGTAATTTATACTAAAAGTATAGAAAGAAGCTATAAAAGCTTAAGGTTTTATATTTATATTATAGTTAACCTTAAGTTCTCTAAGATCTTTTGTAAAACTATAAAGTTTATATAATTAATTCCTCCACAGTTACCTACTATATTCTTCTATAATATCTTTTATATAAATAAACTATAGGGGGTAAGAAGCTTAGATACCTCCAGAGAGAATTAAGTATAAAGAATAAATAAGATATCACACGAGAATAATTGAAAGATCTTTATTTAAAGCTACCTTTTTAGCTAATACTCTTTAGTTTTTAAGATACTTCTAGATACTTTTATTTACAGCTATAAAAGTATATATATTATTAACTTAAGGGAATTTCTAAGATTTTTATTTCAAAAGAACTATAAAAGATTATTATAAATTTAAGAAATAAGCTTCAGCTATAGGGTAAATTGGATATTAGAGAATATGTCAAATATAGGAGAATAGAAACTTTTACTTTAGAAGTTTTATAGTAAACGCTATTATCATTATCTATATCTTACTTAATAGTATTTATATATTAATATACTAAGGCTATAATAGTAGCTAAGAAAACGTATTTTGAATATTATATCAAATTATATTTCTCAAGTAAAATTAGTAGGATTTCTATAAGAAACTTATAAATTCTAAATTACTACGGGGGTTATATCTATATATATATTAAATATAGATATCTTCTTAGAATTAAAGCTTAACGTATTATTTATAGTAACTAATAGTCACAAGAAACCTATAAGATCTATATAGTTATTTTAGTAAATATATTCTTATAAATTGTTATAGTAATTATTAATTACTTTAATTATAAGTTACTTTAGTATAATATAGTGAATAGTTTTATCTAAGTAATACTCAATAAGGTAGTTTGTATAGAGATACTAAATAGTTATTATAAATTTAAAAACAATAATATTTAGTTACTTTTACTTTATACTTATAGTGGTATCTAAGCTCTTCACTCTATATATAGTTCTAACTGTAAAATATACCTAGTAATAGTATTTATACTAATACTAGCTTATAACTAGTTTAAACAGTAATAACATTACCTATTATCGTGGATAATTATACCCCCAGTTATAATATTTAACCCTATAGGGGGGTGGGAGGACTGAAGTTATACTTTAGGGAGTAATATATTCACTAATAGTTGTAATAGAGAGCGAGCTATCGGCCCCTCCCAAAACAATATTATTTAAATAAAATATTTTGTAGTTTTTAAAGATTTCTTTTTCTTTAGTAATATTATTAAGAGGTAGATTTTAAATACTTTAGCTTTAAATTAGCGGCAAAAGAATTATATTACTAACTTAAGGAGTATATTATTCTCTTTGTCTATATTAATAATTATATACTTTTCTTTCTCTTAGAAGATATATCTTAAGTATTAATATTACTAGTAAATCTCTAAGATAAACTATTATCTTAAGGAAAATAAGAGTTTATAATAGTTGATTAATATTAAGGTTATTTAGAACTAAGTAATATAATAGTTATAGCTTTATTAAGTAATGTTTATTATAAAGTTTCTTAAATATTATGTAAAATATATATAGTATATTAAATAGTTTGAAGTTTCCCTTATATTTAAAAAACGTCTTTTATAATATAATTAGGTTTCTTATATAGAAATTAAATATTACTAATTAGATATTAACTTTATTAATTATAGTATAGTTATAATAAGACCAGATAGTATCTATAAAGCTAGCTAATTATTCTATTTTAATCAGAAATCTAAAGATAACTATTAAGTTAAGGTTAGGTAAATAATATAGTATGTTAATAAAATTAAAAACTTCTATCTTAAATTTAACTATAAGATTAGTAATCTATAGAATAATATTATTATTATTATAAATATCAGTTTTATAGATAATAGTAAAAATTAAAAACGCTTTTGGATATATATTATATATTGATTTGGTAAATATATAGTATAGTAAATAAATAAATAAAATATTATTACTATATTAATAACTAAGGTAGAGTTTTGAGTATTATTATAAGTAATATAAAAAGCTTATTTACAAACTATCTTATTACTATACTTTATATAAACCTTATAATAGATATTATTAATACAGATAGAATAAGTAAACTTTATTTAGTAGTTTGGATTTAGTATAATATCTAGTATATAATATACCTTATAGTTACTGAAGCTTCATAAATATATATAAAGTTATAATATAGAAATATCTATATTTATTAGTTATAATATGAAATTTAGTAGGAGTATTTTAAAGTTAAGTATATATTCTTAGAAGACCTTATAGCTAATAGTATTATAAAGTCTCTCTAAAGCTATTAATTTAGTATTTTCATTACTTAAAATAATATAATAAATTACTTAAACTATCTGAAAATATAATAAAAAAGGAATTTTAGGGGAGGCTATTTATACCGGTGTTTAAAAGCCTCAATAAGGTTTTTAATTACCAGTTGGAATTTATAGATTCTAAGTTTAATAATAATATAGTTAAAAAAACACTTACGATTATTTAAAATGTCTAAGGTACCTGAAAGTATTTTTAGTCTAAATAAAAAGAGAAATAAACATAGCCTATAAATAATATTATTCTTTCTACTATAGAGGTGGTGGTTTAATAAGAATACTAGAATTATAAAAAGACGTTTCTCATAAAATATAAATAAGGTATTTAAATTAGTATTATTTAAAGAAGCTAGCCTATAAATATAATTCCTAAGGCTAGAGGAATATAGTAGAATTAATATATCTAAGTGGTAGAGTTTGTTAAACTAGTATAGAAGACTAGTAGATAGATTAAGGGAAATTAACACTTATTAAATTACAGAAGAATAGGGAATTCAGAATAATATCTGAAAATAGTACTGATATTAGTAGAAGTGGTCTTAAAAATAGGAAGTTTGGATTCCACTAAAAGTGGGAAACTTCCAGATATATCTATTAAAATAGAGTTTATTTTCAGATATATTAACTTTATATATAATAGATAAATGGAAGCTATTTATATATAGGCTACTATATAATCTATTCATTAAATATTCTAATATTAAAGTCTAATTAGTTTGGAGTATATTTTATATTAGATTATATAACCCAAGCTCTTATAATTCATTTACTAAAATAAATAGAAAATATAAAGTTATAAAAGTAAAGTAGAATACTTAACCCTTATTTACCTAATATAAGGTATTTAGAATAGAAAAAGTAATAATAAAATAGCTATAACTTTAATATCCCTACGTAAGGTATATAAGATAAATATCTTTCATAGCTTAAAAAGGTAGTAAAAACTCTAAAAGCTACATAGGAAAAGTAAAGAAAATAAAAGTCTAAAAGATCTAAAACTATAAAAGGTATAAAGGAAAAAGCTTAGAAAAGAAAGAAAGAAATAATATCAAAAACCTAAAACCTTATATAGGTAAAAAGGAAAAAGATTTTCTTTAGAAGATAGATAATTAGTATTATTTTCTTTATAAGAGAGAAGAATATTATACCTAATATTATTCTGTAAAATCCTCTTAATAATATTATTAAATTTAACTTAACCTAAAAGCTTCATTCAAAAATTAGTAATATTATTATTTATATTAATATAATAGAGATTTATCTTTCTATCTCTAAAAAGATCTCTAATATAATAATAATAAATTTTAATATGCTTAGCTCTTTTATATAATTTAGCATTTTTAGCAAGCTTTTTAGCTAATTAATCTTTAATAAAGATAATAAGCTTATTAATAACCCTGAATTCCAAAGAGTTATTAATAAAGCTATAGTTATTGAGTAAGTAAATAGCTTCTTTAGCAGTATCTACTAAAGCTATATACTTAGCTTTATAAGTAGATAAAGCTACTATTTTTTACTTAGTTAAACTATAGCTAATAATATTATGAAAGGCTAGACAAAACATATAAGCTAAAATGGATTTTCTATTATTAATATCTTTTATCTAATCTAAGTCTATAAATCTAAAGGAATTAAAGATACTAATATTATTATAGTTATAAATTAACTTATTAATAGAATTCCTTTTTAAGTAACCCTATATTCTATTAAGAGTGCTTATATTAAAGGTCTCTCACTATTTAAATTACATACCTCTTAGAGTTCTACTTAGGTAGTCACATCCGACAGTTAGCTTTTACCTTATAAATTCTATAGATAAGCTAAAGCTAAGAATCTATTTAAAGAGAAGAAACCTTAGGTAGTAAATATAGTTAGTTAATATAATAGCTAATAAATAAGGAACATATATTTATTATAAAGAAAAGGAAGATATAAGCTTATATTTATTATAGTTACTTTTTTAAAGAATTATATTTAGTTATTATATAATACTAACTGCTAGCTGGCTATATTTAGTACTAGCTATTAATAGTTACCAGGCGTTAATAGCTATTAGCAGATATTACTTACTAGTGGCAGTTACTATACTTAGTTTTATAACCGGAAAGTATATTATAACTACCAGTTACACTTACCTATTGCAGGATTTAAACCTACTGTATTTACCAAAATGGTAAATACCAGCCAGATGTTAAACTACTACGTCAAACGGAGCAATCTATTAAAAGTAATTAAATATTCTTTAGAATAATTAGAAGAAAGTTTAAAATAGATAGTAACAGCTAAAGTAATTTCTAGCCTGATCTTTAAGGCTAAATAGAATAAAGCCCCTATTTTGTCTTAATATTCTAATATTCCTTCCTTGGAAGTATTATTCTTATTCTTAAAGAACCTGGATTTATTATCTATAGATATATTAAAACTATAGAGATCTTTCTTATTATATTTAGTAAAGAATTTATCAGTTTAATTCAACTAATTAATTTCTATAACCCTATTCTTTCTGTCAATAACTAAGCTATTACCTAAGAAAGTGTTAGGTTCTCCTAGATCTTAGATGTTTTAATTGTTTTTAAGATTAGTATATATATACTTAGAAGTAGTAGAATATTAGCTTCTAACTGTATATCATTGACGTAATATACTAGGATAGCTAAATACTTACTTTTATTAAGAGTAATATTAAGTATAAAAACGTCTTTATTATAAGAGGATACCTTAAAACTAATTTTATAGAAGATAAATTTAAGATATAAATACTATAATCTAAGGCTTTATTTTGACCTATATAAAGTCTTATTAAGTAAATATACAAAAACCTAATTCCTATAGTTATTATTAAAAACTAAACTTTTAATATCTTAATTATAAATATAGCCAGTAGGTAACTTAATATATATCTTTTTATTTATTTATATAAATAAGTACAGTAGTAATATTATACTAAAATAAAATCCATTTATAATAAACAGATATAATAAGTAAATATCTATAACGTTCAGGCCTATAGGTAGTACTAAAGGCTTCTAAATCATTAATATTGAAATACTAATAAAAACCCTAAGTAACCTATTTAGCTTTATATATAGAATTACTAGAATTCTAATTATTAGGTTTTATTCTGTAAATCTATCTACCCCCTAATATATTAATATTATTCTTTTTAATAAAAGATAAATTATGTAGAGGTATAATAATCCAAACTTCTATAGACTTAATAAACCTAACTTCCTTATTTATAGCTTAAATCTAGATCTTACTATTTTGAGAGCTTATAGTATTTGGAAACGTAGTTAGCTTATTAAGGGTATTAATAGATAGAACATAGAAGGCAGTATAAACATTACTATATTTATTAATAAATAAACTATTATTATAGTTATATTGATTATAGTTAGTATAAAGAAGTAATGATGTAAAATTTTTAACTGTAAGAAATATACTTTCTTTATATATATACTATTTATAATCTTTTTGAACTTCTGGACTTAAAGAAGGAATCTCTATAAATATGATAGACTTTTTTAAATTCTTAATATTTATAACCCTATTAAAATAAGTTATAAATATATTACCTAGATTCTTATTAGAAGAAGATACTCAGTTTATATTACTATTTTCTATTTTATTGGAAGAAAGTAGAGAATTAGTATCTTTAGTAGTATTATTATTATTAAACTTAACAGTAATAACTAGATTCTCAGAAGAATTATTAGATTTAAGTTAGTTATATTTAGGTTATATAGGTTAACTAGATTTAGTAATAATAGTATTACTAAAAATAGATAAATTCCTTTTCTGTTAAGAATTAAACTAGTTTCAAGAATATTAATATCTTTTGATTAAATAGTATTTTGAAATTTGAAATTCCAAACTAAATAGATATTATAGCTAAAAGTAACTATAATATCCTTTTTAGCCTTAGGGTCTAGCTTCTTTAAATACTTATTCTTAATTTTATAATAATAGAAATGACCTTAAATTCTTATATCAGAAATAAAAGGTTTCTTTTTATTCTTTAACTTATATAGAGATTTGAATTTAATAGAAGAGTGTGGTATTTTATTATAAATACAGATTAAAGCAGTAATAGCTAAATCCTAAAAGTATAAAAGTAAGCTAAAGTTATAGAGAAGGATTTTAGTTTTATTAATAATAGTTCTTATTACTCTCTTAATTAAACTATTAGATTTATAAGTATATAGTAATTTTATATTATAGATAATATTATTATTTAGATAGATAACTTTTATTTTATTATTAGAAAATTCAGAATCACTATTAGTATTAACTTCTTTGATTCTT
The DNA here is from genome assembly GCA_001693025.2 of Colletotrichum lindemuthianum. Classification (NCBI taxonomy): domain Eukaryota; kingdom Fungi; phylum Ascomycota; class Sordariomycetes; order Glomerellales; family Glomerellaceae; genus Colletotrichum; species Colletotrichum lindemuthianum. Next base: position 267,239 of record MASP02000050.1, on the reverse strand, counting down.
TTATTATTATGTGATGAAACGTGTGGCCACGTAGGCTACGTAACTGGGCTACGGGCCACGGCCTAAAGACCATGTTTCAAGGGTTTAAATACCCCGCATATCCCGCATTTCAGCCATAAGAATACAAGCTATTTTGCTTCCTCACAAACCCTCCATATGGTGTAAAAAGGCTCCTACTAGGGGCCTCTGCTGTGTTCTCACAGTTATAAGCTTAGTTTAGCCTGGTTTATAGTGTTTTCAGACGCTTTTAATAACCTCTACCCTCTTTTATCGTTAATTTGCATGCGGCCCGTACTTGTGAGAACCTCTATTCGATCCTTCTTTTTTGACGTACGTGTGATGCTACCTATCTTGAGGCGCCTCTATGTTAATATTGATCCTTCTCTTTTGACGTATGCGTGGTGCCACCTATCTCGAGGCGCCCCTACGTTACCTTTCGATATTATAGTTGACCTCTTGAGGGTGCCTTTCAGGCGCCCTTACTACATTATTTTCAACTGGTAACCTCTCCCTCTTTTAACTTTACTCTGCTTTTTACCTCTCTACCTTTACTATACTTAGATTAGCTGCCTATAAAAAGGTATTCTTTTAGTAATATTGATAGATTTAGCTTATAGTAGTTATATCTGATAAACTTCTTTTTAGATATATCTTATATTTTAAGTATTTAATATATCTAGAGGGGTGAAGAAGGCTAAAGAGTCTGAATAAGGAACCTCAGTGAAGCTAGATTATAGAGTGAAATTAATATTTAAAATAACGTCGTTTAGGCTATATACTTAAGGTGGTTAAAATATTGACCTTAAAAGTAACTATCCTAATAGTCTGGAAAGAGTTTAAGAATCCTTCTTTTTTATAATAACTTTAATAAGTAGTTAATATTTAAGTATACTTTCTAGATTATTATAAGAATAAACTTTATATATAAAATATTATAAATACCTAGTAGAGTTTTAGCTCTATTAGGACTAAATATCTAGAATAATACTCCTATTATTATTAGTAGGATAGAGTATATAGAATATAAGGGTTATAGTAAGTAGGAGCCGCTCTAAAGAGGATATCTTTAGTAATCTCATTCAGCTTAGAAGGTTATATTTTATATGATATACTTTTAAGCTTATATTTTATATACTTTAATCTTAAGTAGTTATATATCTCTAAATAATAAATAAGAAAGTAGTAGTATTAAGAATACTAGAGACGCTTAAGGGTTATATCTAGAGTCTCTCTATTTTTTAGAGTGTTTAAAAAAGCTGGGAGAGGCTATTTTCAGACGGTGGAAGCTATTTAAGATTATTACTTTTATATGAATATTAGAGGGCTTAAAGACCCTATTACCTTCATTTTAGCTTGAGGTTTTCCTTACCTATAGCTTGATACCCTGTTGCCTTCACTCTAAAAATAGTTATTTGAATACTTTTATATTTAGATAAACTACTGGGAATATCTTTATTCAGACGTAAGGTAACCCTTACGTCTGGGGAGGTGTGTGATAAAATATGTAGCTACGTAAGCTATATAACTAGACTATAGGCTATAGCCTAAAGACTATATTTCAAGGGTTTAAATACTCTGCATATTCTGTATTTCAGCTATAAGAATATAAGCTATTTTACTTCCTCACAAACCCTCTATATAATATAAAAAGGCCCCTACCAGGAGCCTCCACTGTATTCCTATAAATTATTATTATTTATTACAGACTATATCTAGATATTTAGCTAGAGCTATACCTAGGTATCTAAAGCTAACCCTCTCGCCTAAAGAGAGCTTTGGTAGGCTCTTTAGAATGTTATATATACAGACTTTCTTATATACTTATAAAAGCTTCTCTTATACTTCTTAGTTCCAAAATAAATAGTATTTTACATTACCTTCCGGTTCAATAAAACTAGGTTCAGCCTTTTATATATTTAGAATTTAGTTTTATTTACTTTATAAATAATACTGGAGATACTATAGCTTTCCACTAGTTAAATATATAATTTAGTTAAATATAGCTTCTGAAATATAATACTATATAATAAGTAACTAACTAACTAATATAAAAAAAAAATAGAGAATATTAAAACCTTCTAGAACATTTCTATAAATAGTAATTCTATAGGTAAACTATTTTAGTAGTAATTATAGTATAACTTAAGCTCTCTCTACCAGAGGGTTAATAAGCTAATATATAAATTAGCAAAATAAAATACTATAATAAATAGTAATCTTTAGGTAGCTACTATAATAAATATCTCTAACTTATATTAGGATACTTTAGTAACCTCCGGAATAATATCTATTAGGATACTAGCCCTTAGGGTTAGTAATATTATTATATTTCTACTGGTAGCTAACTATTAGAGAAAGCTTTTTTTCCTTTCCTAAGAGTTTTAGGTAAATGGAAGAAATATTAAGTATAAGCCTAATAAATAAAGATTTAGCTTAAAATCAACTACTATTTCTTTAATAATAATGAGAAATACTAATATTAAATTTACTTCTATTTAGAGTTTAATTTCTAATAGATAGTTAAAATCTTCTATATAGTGGAAAGGCTGGAGGATTTCTATAATTTAAATAGCTTTATAAGGTATTTAAGTAGAATATATTTAGATTTAAATAGCTAATTTTATATTATTACTTAATTATAAAGTTTCAGATAGAAAGAAAATAAATACCTAATAATCTTTCTATCTTAATTTAAAAAGATTGTAGTTAATACTAAAAAGTATATATAGTTAAATATAGTTTAAACTTTCCTACTAAAAGCTACCTTACTTTCCTATCTTAAGAAGCTACTTATTATTATTAATCTTTCTATACAATATAGATTTTAATTATTTAAGATTAAGAATATAACTTAAAAACTTAAATATATAAAGGAAATATTAGTCTACTATTAGCTACCCTACTAAAAATCTACTATTTATCATATAGAAGGTAATATTATAATAATTTAAGTAGTTAGAAAATAATAATAATATTAGAGTTTTAGGAACTTTATTTCTACCTTTAAGAAATATTTTAAAAACTGCTAGAATATTTACTAATATTTTAGATATAGTAAGGATATTTATATATATAGAAACTATATAATATAGAAGTATAAGAAAGTTAGTATAAAGATTATAAATATTATAGCTACTTTAAATTATATCAAGAATAACTAGAAAGATAGTATTTCCCCACTTAATAATAGTAAGAATTTAGAAAAAAAGTAACTTTACAGTAAAGTTAGATTCTAAAGTTAATAAAGATAAAAGTAGTATAATAGGGAAAATAATAGGAAAAGGAATAGGTAAGTAATTAGTAGTTAGCTATTATTTAAATTAGAATTAATAGAGGTTATTTTATTAATATACCTATTAATATAAGCTATAATACTAATATTATTATTAATATTTGTTTATAAAGAGATTTTACTTTCCACTAGTTAATAAGTTAAAGTGATAGATAAGGAAATATATTACTAGATTATTATTTAGTAAGTTTTAGAGGGTAACTATTTCAACTTTAGAGATTAGTAGCTATATATAGAAGATTTATATATATATTATAGAAAGCTTCTAGCTGCTTCTGTATTTTAGGTAGCTATAAATAGAGAATAACTATATTATTTATAATACTGAAGCTTAAAAGATAATCTACAGAACGAATAATATAATAGTCTATCTAAAATATTAAAATAGGTTAGTATAACTTAAGGAGATTTATTTAATCTACCTACTTAATACTAATTTATTTATATTTATCTTCTAATATACTATATAATTTATTAGTAATATACTATACTTCTACTAAATTATATCTAATAGTCTTATAAATATAGAGAAAACATTAGCTTTTAAAATAAAGGTAAAACTAAGGAATTATATTTCTATAAATATTTTAAAGTAATTTCTGGATCTTTTCTATCTAAATTTAATATATTAGCTATCTTCTAGCTAACTAGAAATAGATTACTATATTCTACTAATTTCTAATAATAAGAAATAGAAACTAAATCTTCTATACGCTTTTCTCTATGATATATTATAGAAGAAACTTTTAATATTCAAGAAGATTCTGGAGAGTTTACTTAATAAGGAATTTATTAAAGTAAGTAGCTTATTTACTAATATTTTAGTTTTCCTTATAAGGATATTAAGTGGAAGAATATACTTCTATATAAATTAAATAGTTTTTAATATAATTCTAAAGAAGAATTATTACCTTCTTCGTTTTATATTAGAGACTTTCTGAAGGATTATTATAACTTACTAATATAATAAGCTTAATATTATTACTATATTTTATAAAATTAGAATTAATAAAGTAAATTAGAAGAAAATAACTTTTTAGATATATTTTAGTTTCTCTAAATAGATAGTATATTTCTTTAGATTTACTAATATCTCTATTATATTTTAATAATATATTAATAGCTACTTATAATAGTTTCTAAATAATTTTATTATAGTATATATTAATAATATTCTTATTTGTATTAATAACTTACAAAAGAAATATAAGAAGAAAGTTTACTTAACATTAAGCTACTTTATTAATATAAACCTAAAGTTAGATTCTGAGACGTATAAGTTCTCTATTATTATTATTAAGTATATTAGGTTTATTATATTAACTGGAAAGAGTTCCTCTTATAATTTAGAGAAATTAAAGATTATTATTAACTAGCTTTCCCCTAGTTTACTAAAGGATACTTATAGTTTTCTTAAGTTTATAAATTACTATAAGGTTTTTATATTTCAGTATAATATTATTATAAGGGTTTTAAATTATCTAACTTGGAAGCTTATTCTTTTTAACTGGAAATTAAAGTAGCAGAAGGTTTTTCTTACTTTAAAATAACTTTTCATTATAAAGTTAATTCTACGGATATTTAATTTTAATATTCGAATAATAGTAAAGATAGATTATTTTAGATATATTTTAGAAGGTATATTAACCTGGAATAATAAACTTAAAATAGGATATTTAGTAGCTTTTTAGTTCTAATATCTAACGTCTATAAAATTAAATTACTTAATTTATAATAAGAAACTTCTGATAATATTACCTTATTTATAAACATAGAAGGTAAAGCTGCAGAATATTAGGAAATTTAAGGTTTTGACTAACTATAAGGACCTTAAGTATTTTATAAAGAAATAGTAATTTATAGAGAGATAAAGTTAGTAGGTGGAGAAGTTATTTTAGTATAACTTTTACCTTAAATACTAACTAGATATTTAGATAGTAGCTTCTAATATCTTCTTTAGGAGAGAATAGAATATTCCTAAAGAATGAAATAATAAGAGGTAATAAGAATAAATAATATAGACTATTCTGGATAATACTAATTATATAAAACTTTAGGTAAAGTATATAAATATTACTAATATTTAGACTTTTAAGAAAAAACTAAATTTATAAAGAATATAGAATTATATTATTAAAAGAAACTTCTTATATTAATAGATTTTTATAGTAGTTTAGTAGGAAGAGTATAGTTTTCTTTCTTACTTTTATATTAAGGTTTAGATTGCTAACTATATTATTAATATACTGAAATAGTTTACTTTTAGAGAGAGATATTAGATACCAGGTAGTAAAGATAGTAATAGCGTTCTAAATAAATTCAGAACTAAATTAGTATAGAAGTTATATAATTTCTTTCCTATAAATTACCTAAGGTATAATAATATACTGGAGATTATAAGCTAATAGTTTTACTAACTTAGATAGTTATAGAGTATCTACTAATTTATATATATAACCATAATATATACGGAGGTATTTATATCGGGAGGTAAGTTAAGAAGAAATTCCTGAAGCTTCTACTAATACCTAACCGGCTATAATCTAATTTATTAATAGATTTTGTTATTAACTTACTTTTTATAAAAGAATAAGGTAGCTATTACCTTTAGGCTATTATAAATTAATTAAATAAGATTCTTATACTAAAGGAGATATATTTGATAAAGATAGAAGTATATATTGAATAGTTTCTTAGTTACTATTATAAGTTTTATAAAATACTATATTTTATTATAAGTAATAGAAGGTTTAATTAAGTAAGTTACTTCTGGAAGGAGTTTTGCAGCCTAATAAATATTATATACCTATCAAGTATTAGTTACTACTTACAGACTAATAGAATTATAAAATAATATAATTAGAATCTTTAGGTAATTTTAAGAGTATTTATATACTGGTTTTATAATAACTGAAATTATCTACTATCTATTCCATAGTTTATCTTTTATAACTAGCAGTATAGTATAGTAGACATTATATTTTCTTATAAATAATATATATTTAATATTAACTTTATTCTGGTTACTAAAAAGTATATAAAACCGCCTAGTAGTAATAAGGTTACTATCTACTAGCTGGTTAAGAGAATATAGTTAGTAATAATATATATTTATATAAATATAGCTGCTGCCTAATAGAAGTTAAAAGCTTAGGTAAAGAAAATCCAGTTTTCCGCAGATTAATACTACGTTAATAATAAGATATAGTTAAATATTTTTAACTATAAGTTACTAAGGCTAAGTAAGAAATTAGCCTAATTATATTATAAATATATAATAATAAAGACTTTCTTACTATATATCATAAAGTTAAATATTCTAGGATTTATTTATTTATAATTTTATATAAACGTATTTTAAAAAGCTGCTGCTAATTTACTATTTAGGTAAATTATAGTGAATAGCTAGCTACTACTACTAATAGATAATAATAGAAAAGCTAAATAGCTAGTTAAAAGTATTTTTACTATAAGAATATACTGAGTGGAGAGAAAGTATTTATAATAGGCTTTTATTAAATAGAAAGAATATATAAACTTAATATAGAAGTTAGTTAATATTATTGTAAATATAGCAGCATTAAAGTAGTATAAGGTAATATATAGGTTAATTATAGATAATAATAGTAACTTAATCTATAGCCTCTAATTAGATAGTAGCTGGAAAGGAGGAAGGTAATATTATAAACTATATCTAGATATTCAGCTAAAGCTATACCTAGGTATCTAAAGCTAACCTTCTCGCCCGGATAGGGCCCTGGTAGGCTTTATATAGTATCTGTTAGATTTATTCTAATATCTAAGAATATTAAGAATACTTTATCTCTATTTATTCTTATAGAATTTATAGAGAATATAATAATATTCTTATATAAATAAACTATATAAAAAACGCTTTTTAGATACATATATTTCTATCTTTTTACCTTCAGTAGTTTATAAGTAAATATAATAACTGTATAAAGAGTTTACCGGTTTACTTCAGACTATTAATACTGCAACGTATATGCTGTATTTACAGTGCCCTGTACGCTGTAAAATGTACTGTAGCGTACGTTACGCTATAGCCTGTACGCTGCAGTTACAGCGTACTATACGCTGTAATAGGTACTGTATAAACCTGGTTTTCAGATTGGTTTCGTTTTCCGAAATCCAGTCCTGCGTAGGATCTTCCAGATGGTAACAGGTTCGCCCGGGTTCTGGCTGCTGTGCTGGTAACAGCAACGTCCCGGCCATGAATTCGGGTAGCGTGCATTACGCTATAGTCCGTACGCTGTAGTTACAGAGTCCTATGGGGTGTAGTTACAGTGGCCTATACGCTGTGGCAACAGCCGGAGGTTCGCCGGAAGTCCGCTGGAGGTCCACCGGAGATCCCCTATAGTAACAGCTGGAGGTTCAGAATAACCCTTCTATAGAGAACCCTCTGTATCTCCATAAATAGTAGTTAGATATAACTAATAATATTATTAATATAATCACCGAGAATTTCTCTATTTTACTATTATGATTATAACTCTTTTTAGAAAGCCTTCACGTTAAGAAAACTACTTTTATTTAATAGTATTTCTCCTGAATTATAAGTTTTTACTATACTTATTTTCCTACCTATTCTAACAGGTTATAAACCTAGCTTTTTTTAACTTAAAGATTCTTTATTTCATTACTTTAAGTATTATCCTTCCTATTTTTATAATAATAAAACTCCACAGAACTTCCTACGTTTATTTAATTTTACAGAAAACTAACTATATTGATTTTATTTTTAACTTCAAACTTCAAACGATTTTATAAGGAAGAAAAAAATATAACTTGAATTTATTTAACTTAAATGATATGGAAATATATTGAGATTTAGATTTTTGATTTTTAGATTTACTCTTTAAATTATATCTTTATCTTAAACAGAACAAATAAGGATTTAAATTCCTGATTCTTAGTTAATTTTATAAATTATATTTCTATCCTTTCAGAAAATACTATATATTTTATATTATTCTATAAGACGTACTTCTTTATATAGTTTTTTCTTTAGAATTCTTATTTCTAACATAGTAGTTTATTCTACTTCAATAACTGTAGATAATATTAGAAAGATTACTATTTCAAGTTGGTGGAAGAATATACCAGCAAAGAATAACAATATAAATAAGAAAATATCAGAAAGCAAAAATTCAGAAATGGTTGATATTACTACCAAAGAAACTGAAAGAATTAAAGAAGTATAAAAAGAAGAAAAAGGATCTTAAATATCCAAAGAATTTCTCGAAACAGAAGAATTCATTTCCAAAGATATAGATATTAATATTTTTTCTGAAGAAGAAAGTTTACTTTTTGAAGACGTAAGAATAATCTAAAAGTTCCCAAGAAAACAGATTATTAATAAAAGAACTCTATACTTTTTAATAAATCAATAAATATCTAGAATATCTAGTAATAAAGTTAAAAATAATAATTATAAACATATCAGTTTTTACTTAGATACTGCGGCTATAATTTATATAGTAAAAGATAAATCTGTTTCATTTAATATTGAACTAATTATAAAACAGATTAAATGGGGAAATACTATATACCTTATAGCGAGAATTATAGGGAATTTAAAAATATCTCTTAAAAACTAAGCTTTTATATTAAAAGAAGTTTATTATATTCTAGAATTAGAAGTTAATTTACTTTCCGAAACGAAGCTTAATTTAATAGATATTACATTAATACTTTAGAAAAAGCCTATACTTTATAATATGGAAAATAGTATTACTTTATTAGTAGAATTTAAGGGAAATAACTTATATGAATTTTATATTCCTATTTTACAAAAAGACTTTATTCTTTCTATTACTACTATATTAGAAAGTATTTAACTTTTGCATAACTATTTAGCTTATACTGATATAAAAGCTATAAATAGTTTTAAAGATAATATATTAAATTTATCTTATAATATAAATAAAATTAATAATCTTTCTTTTTATGAAGCTTCTATTAAAGGAAGCTTTACTAATAACGTTAGTAAAATAGAAATAAAGAGACTTAGAAACTTCAATATTTAGATTATATTAGCTTAGATCTATATAGGCTTATAACGTTAATAATCTATAACGGATATAATAGATTTATTCTGTTTATAGATAAATTTACTAGATTTACTTAGGGATTCTTATTAAAATTAAAGTCTGCTGAAGAAGTTTCAAAAACCTTTCTCGAATTTAAAGAGTTAGTAAATAGTAATAATAATAATAAAAGAAAAATAAAAGAATTATATATATATATATATTAGTGATGAGTTTACAAATAAAAGAATAAAACATATTTATTCTTATTCTGATACTATTTATAATATTAGACTGCCGTATACTTATAAACCTAATAGTTTAGTTTAAAGAGTAATAAGATGTATTATAAATATAATCAGAGTTTTAATTTATTATTTAAATTTACCTTATTATATATATGGGGATACTTCAATAGCTTCTATTTATGAATATAATAGACCTCCTTATAGTTTCATAAACTTTAAAATTTTCTATAAGTTAAAAAATAAACTAAAGCCTAATATAAATAACATTAAAGTTTGGGGAAGTTTCTAGTATTATAAAAATAAAGATTCTAATATAGAAAAGCTAAAAATAAGAGCTTATAAAGAAGCCATTATAGCTTACGGAAATAATACTTATAAAATTTGGGATTTAAGAAAAGAAGATCTATTTAGTTAAGAGATATAAAAATCCTAGGAAATACTCTTTATATTTTAGAAAAAGAGTTACCTTTTTTTATTTATTTGGAAAAGGATTCTGATATTAATACGTTTAGTTCACCTAATATTAATCTTAATTTAAATTCAGATAGTTTTATTTCTTCTGATATAAATCTAAATACAGAAGATTATAATCATAACTCTTTATTAAATCTGAATACTAAAGCTTAGAAAATAACAGAAATAAATTCAGAAGTAAATTCATAACGTATAAATACTGGTTTATCTGAAAGAAATAAAATATCAGATATAAATACAGAAAAGAAAGATATTTAGGGGAAATCCAACCTATATATTAATTTACCTACTTTAATAGGTGAAGCTAAAAAAGACTATAAAAGCTATAAAGAGAGCGTTATATTTACTATTTTAGACTATCCTAGTTTTAATAGTTATACAAAATTATATAAGAATACTGATAAAGGTAATAAAGCTTTTTATATTTTATTAGTAAATAAAGTTAAAGAATCTACCTCTTTTATTTAAGTATTTAAATCTCCTAAATTTAGGAATTAGATACTACCTATAAAAAAAGAAATATAATAAATAAAAGCTATAAACAGTTAGAAAATTATATTTTTATCTGCTATTAATATGAAATATGTTAATATACTAGGTAGTATAGTGGTTTATAAACTAAGAATAAATAATATAATAAAGAAACTAGATATACAGCTAGATAGGTAGCTTAAGGTTATAATTAATAATTAGGTATTATTTATTCAGAAGCCTTTAATACTATCTGTAGGCCTGAATGTTGGAGCTATATTATTATTCTATTTATTTATGTAGGTTAGATTTTATTTTCATATAGTATAACTGTAGCCTTTATTTATACTTATGTTAATAAATCTATATATATTTATTTACCAACTGGTTTTTATTTTAATATACAAATTACTCTCTGGAATTTATTCTGAATATAACTATAAATATATATAAGAATAATAAAACCTATACGTTTATCTGTTTATTAAATAAGGCTTTATATAGTTTAAAATGAACTTCTAGACTCTAGTATAATTACTTAAAGAATATTCTTTATTTAATAGAATTTATTATTTCTTCTTATAATGAAGCTGTTTTTATACTAAATAATAATATTTATATAGCTATTTTAGCTTACTATGTAGATAATATATCATTGGCAGCAAATAACTATAACATAGCTCATTATATTTATAGCTTTTTAAAGAGTAGAGTAAAAATACAGAACTTAGGAGAATTCTTAACCTTCCTTAGTTTTAATATATCTACAAACCAAAAAGAAACAAAAGTAACTATTAATTAGAATAAATATACTCAGAAAGTAATCAAGAAATATAATAAGAAAACTATTTATAAATTGAAAACGTCTATAGATAATAATTTAAATTTGCTTCCTAGTAAAGAAAAAGCTTCCAAAACTGAAATATTAGATTTTCAAAAGGAAATAGAAGCTATATTATATTTAGCTTTAAAAATAAAGTCTAATATTATTTTTGCAGTAACAGCCTATTTAGGATTCGCCCATAATCTAAATAAAGATCATTTTATAGCTCTTAACTATATATAAGGTTATTTAAATAATAATAAAGAATATAGATTTACTTATAACTATAAAAATATATCTCATATTAAAAATATTAAAGAATATATTAATTCAGACTGGGTAAGAGATCTGTATATTAGAAAATTAACTTCTACTTGTATTTTCTGTTTAGATAAGAATAGTAATATTATAAGTTATTCTACTATAAAATTAAAAAACAGTACCTTTATATACTTATAAAGTAGACTATATAATTTTATTAGACGCCTATAAAAAAGCTGAATATTTATTTTATAATTATAGCTTTATGAATTCAAATTTAAGTTTATTAAAAGTTGAAAACCCTAAGGTTTTTATATATAATAACATAACTAAAAAGCTGGCTGAAAATCCTGAATTTTATATAAAAGTAAAATATATAGATATAAGACTTTATTATATAAGAGATCTTTTAAGAGATAAAAAGATATTTCTGTTTTATATAAATACGGAACATAATATTATAGATATTCTAACTAAGCTTTTAGGCTTAGTTAAGATTAAGTATATTTTATCTAAAGTTTCAGATTAGAATATCTAGATAAAAGGTTTTTCCTTTTTATTTTTATAATTTTAGATTTTCTAACTTATTTCCCTATTTTTAACTGATTATAAAGTTTTTAGAGTTTTTATATTATAACTAAGCTATATATTGGCAATATACCTTATGGGGGGATATTAGATTTAATCTAATATCTAAAAATATTAAGAATACTTTATATCTATTTATTCTTATAGAATCTGTATAGAATATACTAATATTCTTATATAAATAAACTATATATAAAACGCTCTTTAGATATATATATTTGTATCTTTTTACCTTCAGTGGTTTATAAGTAAATATAATAACTGTATGAAGAGTTTACTGGTTTACTTCAGACTATTAATGCTGCAACGTATATACTGTAGTTACAGTGCCCTATACGCTGTAATAGGTACTGTAGCGTGCGTTACGCTATCGCCCGTACGCTGCAGTTACAGCGCCCTATACGCTGTAATAGGTACTGTAGCGTACGTTACGCTATAGCCTGTACGCTGTAGTTACAGTGGCCTATGCGCTGTGGCAACAGCCGGAGGTCCACTGGAGATTCCCTACGGCAACAGCCGGAGGTTCAGAATAGCCTTTCTATAAAGAACTCTCTATATCTCCACCAATAACAGTTAGATATTACTCATAGTACTATCAATATAATCACCGGGAATTCTTCTATTTTACCATTATTTTTACAACCCTTTTCATAAAGCCTTCACGTTAAGAAAACTACTTTCATTTAATATCGTTTCTCCTAAAATACAGGTTATTTACCATACCTGTTTTCCTACCCATTCTAACACTCAGTAACTGGAATATAATTAATATAATATTTATAATTTATCAAGAAAGATACAGTTTCTATTATATTATACTGCTAGTTATGGAAGGTTAGTTATATAATAGGTAGTAAGTTACCTTAATTATTCTGAAACTAGTATATAAATATCCTTAAAGTTGCTTGGATCTTCTGGTTATATTATTTTGTAATTCTGTTAGTTTATAGATAGTAACTAATACTTAATAGGTATATAATATCTATTAGTTTATAGAATTTCTTTTAGAAGTAACTTATTTAGTTAAATCTTTTATTACTTATAATAGAGTATAGTATTTTATAAAACCTGTAGTAGTAACTAAGGAATTATTAAGTATATATCTTTATCTCTATTATTTTTATTTTCTTTAGTGTGGGAATCTTATCTAGTTAATTTATAATAACCTAGAGGTAATAGCTGCCTTATTCCTTTATGGGGGGTAAATTAGTGATAAAGTTTATTAATAAATTAAAGTATACCTAATTAAGTATTAGTAGGATGTTTAGGAATTTCCTTTTAGTTTACCTCTAAATATATATATTTCTATATATATTATAGTTATATATAAATTAGCGGATACTTGATAATTATTAGATTAGAAATACTAATAACTTATAATCTCCAGTATATTATTATACTTTAGGTAGCCTACAGGGGAGAAGTTATATAACTTCTATATAAGTTTAATTTTAAGTTTATTAAGGAAATTATTATTATTTTTACTATTTAGTATCTAAAGTTTTTTTCTCAAGGTAAGTTACCTTAATATATTAATAGTATATTTAGTAATCTGGATTTTAATATAGAGATTAGGGGGAAATTATAGTTTTCCTACTAAATTACTATAAAAACCTATTAATATAAGAAGTCTTTCTTAGTGATATAATTTTATATTTTTTATAAATTTAGTTTTCCTTTAAAAATCTAGGTATTAGTAATATTTATATATTCTATTTAGGATTCTGTCGGAATGGTAATATTCAGGATAATTTATATTATTTATTTTTATTACCTTTGTTTTTCTATTTTTTGGAAGTATTCTATTTCCTTCGGAAGAGGATATTAGAGGCTACTGCGTAGGTTTCTGGCTGATATTTAAGGTAAAAGTTATATTAAGATAGTTTCTCCACTTATTAACTTTATCTTTCTGTAAGTTATTACTTTTTTATAAAATACTTAAGGTTTATATAATTAGTAAGAATTTTAAACTTTCTGGTATTTTGCAGCTTTATTCTTTATACCTATAAATTAGTTAGTATTATAAGGAGTTTCTTATTATAAAGTAGGTAATTAAATGTTTTGGAGGTTAGATATTGGAAGTAGAAGGTTATTGGATATCTTACTTTAGTTTTAATATTTTAGGCTAACATATCTTCCAGGGTATATTCTAAATACTTTCTTTTTACCGTTATTAGGATATTAGGGTTAAATATCTGTAGAAATAATTTTATCGTAAAAGATTATTTTAGTATAAGAAAAACTTTCTGCTACTTTAGTTTTCAGTTAAAGAAAATAGATTTCTAAGTTAAATAATTTAGAGATTTTATAATAATATTATATTAAGATATAAAGATCTTATAGTAGTTTCTAAACTTAAGGAAACTATAAATATATTTTAGTAAGTTGGGGGAACGTTAGCTAGTAATAGCCTCTAACTTCTCTAAATTATAAGAGAGATATTTTCTGGCTGATATAATAAATCTAATATACTTAACTATAATAAGAAAGAATATATAGTTTTTGGAATTTAATTTTAGGCTTATATTAGTAAGGTAGCTAAATATCTAGTGGATCTTCTTCTTATATTTCTTTTATAAGCTACTAGTATAAATAAGAATATTATTAATATATACTATAATAAAGATAGTTTACGATAATAGGTAATTTTATTACCGTTTAAACCAGTTGTAAGCTAGTAATAGCATAAATGCTGTTGCTGGGTATATAATACAGTTCGAACTATATATAGAGTGAAGAGCTTAGATACCACTATAAGTATAACGTAAAAGTAACTAAATAATAAAGTTATTTGGAAACTATTCTAAATAGCTATAAATATATTATTGGAATATAGTGGGGATATTAGTAAGTTTCAAAGAATATATTATTTCTTTAAAGAGACTGTAATATATCCAAAAAGCTATTTTCTTTTAATTTACTTTATTAATTCTAATTTTATGAAATATAGTAATAATATTAAGCTTAGTATATTAGTAAGCTATAATAATCCTCTGGAGGATTTCTAATATAAGAGGGAGAAGGAAATAGTTTTTTTCGTAATTATATTAAGAGTTTTATAATTTATATAGAAGTATATTTTTCCGCCTTATCCTTTTATAAAGAGAATTAGGATATTAGTGGAGAAGTTACTTACTTTAATAAATTTCTTATTAAGTAAGTTCTTTAGAGTTTTCTTAAGTATTTCAAGTTTCTTTTATAATATATTATGAAAGAGCTTTTATGGAAGATTGAATTTCTATTTCTTATTATTAGAAATTAGTAGAATATAGTAATTTATTTCTAATTAACTGGGGGGTAGTTAGTATCTTAAATTTGGGTGGAAAGGATTTAGGAATTTCTTTAAGATACTTGTGGGAATATAATTATTTAGGTTTATTTATACTTTTGGAATTAATAATTTCTCTATATTTATAAGATTAATAGATATAATCTGATAGAGGCTTACTATATTATTAGTATGCTATATAGTATATTAGTAGATCAATATATATAAATTAGTATTAAGTAGATAGGTTAACTGGATTCTTTTAAGTTATGCTAGCTTATTTTAGTATTTTAGATAGACTATTATATTATTCTTTCTATAAGGTATTTATTAGGCTTTAATATCATAGAAAATATAGATATTCTCTATCTATAGTTACCTAACGTATAGAAGTATCTGGAGGTTTTTTATAATATATATATAGATTCTTATATATAATTAACAACTTTCAGAGTTAGGATAGTTACTTTCTAGATATTTGTAGGTCATAGCTTAGTGGTATAATTCCTTATTTATTCTTTTAATTTATTAACTAGTGGGAGGTAAAGTTTCTTTCTAAGGAAGATATTAATAATAGTATAGATATTACAGTCTATATTAATAAATATATTAATAAAGTAATCTTTATTAATTCTAGTTTAAATAATAGTTAATTATTAGTTACTTATCTGTTTCTGTTTCTGTTGTGTTTTCTATTTTATTATTTTTGCCTCTGTTAGCTTCAGAATCTAATTTTACTTTAAAGTTACTTTTTTTCTAAGTTCTTACTGTTACTAGGTAGGAGAATACTATTTCGTTAGTTTTTTTTAGTATAATCTGAAGTGGCTATAGCTTTTATAATTTTTATACTAGCTTTTTTATATTTCCGTTCTATATAGGTTCTATATATATAGTTATTCTTACTATATTTAAAATATTGGTGGATATTCTAATAGTATTTTAGCATATTTCTTAGGAATAATAAAGAAGCTATTAGAATTTTAATATTATTATTACTTTTTAACTACTTTAATTATTATAATACTACCTTCTATATTATAAATAGTAGGTTTCTAGTGGAATAGCTAGTAGTAAATTAATATTTCCTTTATATATTTAAGTTTCTAAGTTATATTTTGAATTTTAGATAACTAGAATTTATATTCTGTAGAAAGTTTAATTCTAATAAGTAGCTTCTTAAGGTGGAAAAGTAAGGTAGCCTCCAGTAGGAAGATTATAATTATATCTAGCTATATATATTCTTTAATATAAGCTAGAGTTTTTTTAAATTTAAATAGAAAAGGTATTAGATATTTATTTTCCTTCTATTTAAGATTTTATAGCTGTATAATAATATAAAGCTAGCTATTAAAATTAAGGTAGATGTTATTTAGGTAATTTATGAGATTATTTAGATTATAGAAGTTTTCTAGGTTTTTCGCTATATAGAAGGTTTTAATTACTTACTGGAAACTGAAGTTTAAGTAGAAAGAAATTAGATATTAATATTTCTAACTATTATTAAAGAAATAATAGTTAACTTTAAGTTTAGTTTTTATCTATTAGGTTTATATTTAGTATTTCTTCTATTTATCTGTACATTTTGGTAAAAGAGAAAGAAGCTTCCTTCAGTAGTTCGCCACTAATATAAATATAATAATATTACTAACTCTAAAGGCTAATATTCTAATAGATATTATTCTGGAAGTTACTAAAGTATTCTAGTATAAGCTAAATATATCTATAATAGTAGCTATCTGAATATTACTACCTACTATAATATTTTATTTTACTAATTTCTATGTACGTTTATGAATTGTTTAGTAGAGGAAACTTAAAATATACTATAATTACTACTAAAGTAATTTACTTATAAAGTTACTATTTATAGAAATATTCTAGAAGACTTTAATATCTTCTATTATCTCTTATATTAGTTTGTTAGTTACCTATTATATAATATTATATTTTAGAAACTATACTTAATTAGTAGAAAGCTGCTTTCTACCTAATATTATTTATATAGTAAATAAAATTAAATTCTAAATATATAAGAAGCTAAATTTAGACTTATATAACTGGAAGGTGATATAAAATACTATTTGTTTAGAATTAAGAAGTAGAAAAGAAGTTTTTATAGGTGTGTGGAAAAGTCTGTATATATAATACTATATAGGGTCTACTGAAGTTCCACCCAAGCGAGAAAGTTAACTTCAAATATTTAGATATAGCTTTAGCCAGATATCCGGACGTAGTCTATAATAATTACTTAACTTTAGCTTTTCTATATAGCTAATTTAATAAAGAATACTATATATATAGTAAACCTAGGGAGGGGCCGATAGCTTACTTTCTATTGCAACTATTAGTAGATATATTACCCCCTAAAGTATAACTTCAGTCCTCCCACCCCCCTATAAAGTTAAATATTATAACTGGAGGTATAATTATCCACAATAATAGGTAATCTTATTACTATTCAAACTAGTTATAAGTTAGTATTAGTATAAATACTGTTACTAGGTAAATATTACAGTTAGAAATTTATATAGAGTAGAAAGCTTAGGTATTATTATAAGTATAAAGTAAAAGTAACTAAGTGTAAACCTAGTTACTAATTAATTAAATACTTTCTTAAGAAAAAAAGAAACTTTTATAATGAAATGGGCTATGGCTGAGAGGGCCTATCTGGACTAAAACTAACTAACTACTTCCAGCTATAAAACCTGAGAGAAGTAAAAATAGATGGAAAATATTAAAAGAATATTCTAAAAGTGTAGAATTGTATTTGCAGATCTATGGTCTAAAAGCTAAGCTGATCTGAATAGTAGGTTCTGGATTCTGAAGAGAAGAGAAGTTGATTCTTTCTATCTATCTGTAATAAATCTAGCTATTTATACTTATGAGGCTACTTATATTATATAAATAAGCCTATTTACAGGCCTAACCTTATTATAATCCTCCCCTTAGGCTTATTCTAAGCTTCTGCGTAATAAGCCTAACTAAAATAAAAGAAATCTATTTATAATGCTGTAACTCTCTCTAACTAGGGTGTGGTAGTTACTAGTAATCCTCTTGTGTGTAGTGACTCTTGAGATAACGTTGATTATTATAATCCTTTTCTTATTAGTTCTATTTAAGGTTCTATATAAAGTGAAGCTATCCTTCTTAAGCTTCAGGGTGAGAAAAGGAATAATTAGTAGATTCTTAAGGAGTATTCTGTGAAATCTATTGCTACTGATCTATATGTTAATTTATAAACTAGTCTCTTAAATAACGTCTAATAGATATAAAGTCTATTCTAGCTGGGTAACTGGGGTGCAGTAATAGTGAATATCCTATAGGGACTAACGTTTTTGATAGCTGGCTGATAACTGGTTATGTAGGTTATATTAGTTATCTGGAAGAATTATATTGCTGGATCTTTATGTTACGCCTTAGAGTAATACTTACAGTTTTGTCAGATTTGTAAATATCCTTCCTCAGTGTGTAATGAGGTTTTGGAGTTATTTATGGTTCAGGTATCCTGGGCTTTAGCAGCTGGATATTGGGTGACGCTGAAATCCTATTAACTTCTATTGTATCCGGGGAGCTTAAATATAATATACTAGTTATTTTCTTTGTAGATTAGGTTTATGAATCTTCGATAGATATCTAAGGAGTAATTATTATAAAGTTTAATACTGAATATTTACTATAACCTCAGTAATATTATTCTATAGTTACCAGATAGGAGGGTAGATTACTATAAACTATTTAGTAGGATCTGAATATTTTGCTGATAGCTAACTACTATCTGTAAGCAAGAGGGTAATTCCTATTTCTATATTATCAGAGGTCTTCAGTATACTAAAAACTTTCTCTAGGATTGAGAACCTTATTATAAATATAGACTTAAGACTATTCTACAGCTTTGAGGCTGTATGTGTATCTATCTGGTTACTATTCGGTTGGGGCTACCTAGATATTAACTCTTAGGATCTAAAGAATATCCTCAGATGCGCCTATGCCTCTATAGAACTCTAGTAGGTTATTAACCTCTTTAATGAAGTTATTATTACTATTTAGTCTCTATAGAGAATCTGAATAAAATATAAAGCTACTAAGCTGATCTATAGTAAGGTTAACCTAATAGTTCCCACTATAGTAGTATAAGAAAACTATAATATCAGCATTAAAGAGTTAACGCCTCTAGTAATTATTAATATTGCGTCTAGCGTCGCGAGTACTACTATTAATAGGTATGCTTGCTTACGCGTTCTAAGGGGATTTATTATTAATGTAAAATAGGCTAGCTAACCCTATTTACAGACTTATTCTAAGTAGAGTAACAAGTTTAAAGTTATCTAGATATCCCTCTAGTTAAAGAGTTCCCTCTACGTTATAGAGTAATATATACTACTTAACTTCTTTCTGTAAATTATTACCTCCCAGGTAGTTTAGATCCAGGCTTCCTTTATAGTAGCTAATAAAATAGTTTACTAAAGTTTAGCTATCTCTATACTAATTTATAGTAGTGAATAGCTTTTACTAGTTTAACATTAGCTTTTAACTATATTCCGGAACTGGGAATATTAGTCCAGATAGATCTATATTAATAAAATAAGGTCTTCCTCCTACTTATAGTCTATAGGGACTAGGGTAGTAATAAGGCGAATTTCAACAGTATAAACTCTTCTTCTAATAACTCCTGAGAAGTAAGCAGGCAGGATTCTAAGATAACTTATAAATAATTTATTATTAGGTTATAATATTCTATATATTTGTTTTTTTAGTGGCTGAAAATAATATTATAGGAATTACTATTTCTAGGGTCTAAGAATAGCCTCTATCTACTACTAGAGAAGTTTCTAAGTTATTAGATAATATTATTAGGATATTACTATTAGTACCTAATAGAGTATTTAATTTCTCAGGCTTTACTTATTCAGCTCCTAAGAATATCTTATAGTTATCTTATATCTTCTTCTGTCAGACTGTTATATTTATTTTATTATTATCTTTATAGTCTCGAAACTATTTGAAGAAGCTAGGTTAATTATACACTAAGTCTTCCTTAGCTGGAATATTAGAATGAAATTCTTAACTGAGATACAGTTTCTATACTACTCTAATAGTATTATAGTCTATAAGTTACTTTAGGATTTATCTAGTGTTAAGAACGACTCGTAACTAATTGAGCGTCATGAGGGAGGATACCTACTGTAGGTAGTCATTTCTGGTATATATAATATATAACTGTTAAGTAATTAGACAGAAAGAGTTCCAATATTGTCTTAAGATAGTTAGGTCTGTAAGTGCTATTGCCGTTATATAGCGTGATTCTCTATTACTGTTACGCTATTAATTATCTTAATACTAAACTTGTTCCTTATCTTAATTAATAACTAGATAGATCTATACTTTGCCTTAATTTAGTTTATGTTGTATAATAATGATTTAGAAATAATTCCCTCTTACTTTTTATCTATATTAATAAGTATTTTCTTTATAGGTTTTATCTGATACTACTAAAATATAGAAGTTATATACTTCAGTATATTCCTGAAGTATCTATCAGTACTTAGTAATCTATTTATCTCTATTAATAGCTTCTCTAAGTTTAATATAAGCTAGTAGGTTATATAAAGCTAGAATATAAATATCTAAGAAGCTTTATAATACTGGGAAGGTTAGTCTATCTACTATTTTAATAAATATACTGAGGAGCTATTCTCTTATTATTATACCTCCTACTAGTATCTATAGGGGTAATTATAAGTAGTTAGGTTCTACGTTAAGTTAAGGATCTAGAAGCTAGTTATTATGAACTCCTGATCCTAAATGTAGGAGTTAGTTACTACTATCGGGATATTATCTATATAGTCGGCTATCTTAAGGAGTTTTTAGCACTTCTAATATTTAAATTATAAGGTCTGGAGAGATAAGCGTAATAGAGCGTTCTTTTATAACCTTATTAACTTATTCAGAGTTGTAGAGGTTATAAATAACCGACCCCGAAACTGGTTTGATACTTATAGTGAGTAAAGGATTTTTTTTTTCTCTAAAGTTATATAGAGAAGTTAGCTTTCTTATAAAGTAGATATTATAAAGGAGGAATTTGTAGACCTAAGTTATATTATTAAGTCGAAAGGGATAAGTGTAAATGTTAAGTTAGTAAGATCTTAGGTTTAAGCTAAATAATATATGTGTGGAGGAAGTTCTGAGATCTTTTATCTATAGTAAAACTGTCTCTTTTTATAGATATAAATCTGAGAATAAGTAAATTATTATAGGCGTTATTCTATATAAGAGTGAATTACTACTCCTATTAAGAACAGTAAGTAAATAGTAAGTAAATAATACTATTATTCAGATAAAAAGTATCTTATTATTATTTAGTGGGTATAAAAGGGGAGCCTTCTCCTCTAAGTTAATTAATATCTTTCCTCTATTAATTACTCTAGAATCCTTACTTTTACCTTCTTTTATCTGCAAATATCTCTTCCACTATATTATATTTTAATTACCTTCTTCCTGGAAGAGTAATAGATACTCTATAAGTATAGTTCCTCAATAAGTCTCGTAAGATCTACTTAATTTATAATTTAAGCCTCCCCGCTCCTTTAGAAATCGTTAATAATATACTATAATAGGTTTCAGTTAATCCTTCTAAACTTTTAGTATATATTTCTTCTCTTACTTCACTCTAAGTTAATATATAGTCTAACTTATTATCCTCAGGTTTTAGCTAGTTTTATGTTCCTTAAGATTAAGATGCCTCAGAATAAGTACTCTAAAGTTACTCTTATATATTAAGTCTATAACTTTAAGTCTCCCCTTAAGATATAGGTAAACTTCTAGTAAGCCCTTATAGGATCTCGAGACTATTAGCTTATCTAAGAACGTACCTGTAGTATATTTACACTTCGTCGTCGAGTGTTCATTTATTCCAGTATTACTTATTAGTCTGGATCTTAAGTCTATAAGTTACTTCAATATCCTGCTGCTATTTACAGCTTCTTTATTTAAGAGTATAGTGGGCGAAATACTATCTCTTATAGTTATTATAAAGAGTGTATCTATATAACTTATAATAAGCAAAGTAGTTTATAGGTTTATAATCTATATTTCGAGTGTATATTATTACCTGGAGGTTTTTATACTAACTGCTTCTTTTATGAAACTTAGAATATTTACTTTTTT
The DNA here is from genome assembly GCA_001693025.2 of Colletotrichum lindemuthianum. Classification (NCBI taxonomy): domain Eukaryota; kingdom Fungi; phylum Ascomycota; class Sordariomycetes; order Glomerellales; family Glomerellaceae; genus Colletotrichum; species Colletotrichum lindemuthianum. Next base: position 244,600 of record MASP02000050.1, on the reverse strand, counting down.
AATTTTAATACTATCTGCTAAAGATTCGGTTTCGGCTACTATTATATAGATAAGATACGTTGTCTCAGTGGTGAATATAATAGCCTCCCTATTCCTAAGTCTAAGATCTCTCAAGATTTCAAGAAAACTATTATCAGTAGAGTTAGTTTATTTAACTTTACTTATTAGCGTAATGTGTTTTTCCCTTAACAGAAGAAGCATTTTAACGTTCCTGACGCCCTCTTTACTTTCTTAGCTTATTCTTTTATATACAACCTACTTATTATATTCAGCTCTCCCATTCTTATTAAGAAATATCAATCTTTAGTTTAAGAGTAACACCTCCTAGTGGGCTAGAGGAAGAAACTTTTTTGCTTATATTATTAATTTCTTTAAGAGAAATAAGATAGTTATTATTTATTAAGTCTGTGAATACATCTAGTCATTATAGATAGGAAAATAAAATAATAAAAACTAGAAGAAAGAAAAAAAAGAAATAGATAAGGAAATCTTTTCAGTAATAAGTATATGTTATATTTTTATTCTTTAGTGTAATATCTTTTTTGTAAGTAGAGTTATCTTCCCTCCCTAAAGTTCTAAGTTATATCTCATCAGCTGGAAGCTTCTATATATCTCTCTCGAGAAAATTAATAAGCTTCGCGACTGGTAGTTTACCTGTAAATACTACCTATCGTTATCCTAGCTATATTAAGTTTGGAAACCTTAATAGATAGTATTAACTATTATACTGAGTCTGTAAATATGCTGATTTAGTGAATATAAATTATTATATCTAGCTTATTTAAAAAAATATTAAGTCTGCCCTATAGTATAAAAAGTAAGTACTTATTATAGTTATTTAAGTTTATTAAAAATAAAGTATCTTTCCTTTTATACTTCTGTCACTTAATTTAACCTATAAATACTTATACTATTTAAAATAAAATTGTAAGTTAAAATTACTATATATATATTATTAAACTATTATATCCTAATATTAAGCTTTTAAGGATAAGGTTATTACTGGGATTTAGATCTTAAACTTAAGATCCTGAAATATCTTCTCTACTATATACTTAATACTTAATAGGCATTCTTTTTATTAAGTCGTTAGTCTTACTAAAATATTATTATTAGTCTCGCCCGGGATTATAGGTTCTTCCTCCTCTTCCTCTTCTTCCTCCTTATTAACTATAGGCTCTCTCTAGGCTGGGAAGACTTTTACTAATTCTTTCTCTAAATTAGATCTATAAATATCTAGATCTAAAGATTCCTAATATTCTTAAGGAGCCTATATAAATTTCCTTAACCTGTTTCCTCTATATATTACTCTAGTAATTTCCTCTCCAGATAAGATTTTAAGTCTATAAGAAGAAATATTAAGTATCCTTAAATAAATTTAAAAGAAATCTATCTATTTATATTTAAACTTTCTATCTGAGGATTTATTAATTACTTACTTAACATTATAAATTAAAATTATATTACTAGGTTCTAGTTATTTATCCTGCAGTATATTTCCTCTTTATTTATTGAAACTCT